>VWZS01001188.1:166291-221208 GCA_013397075.1 Rhabdornis inornatus
AAACTATAACACTATAACTATAAATATAAATATACACACGTGTGTGAGCATGCACACACATAAATTGCACTGCCCTTTCCATTCTCCTCCACCCACTATCTGTTGCATTTTCCCCAGAGGGCCTGGCAGCTTTTCGGACTTTTTTAAAGTCTGAGTTCAGTGAGGAAAATGTGGAGTTCTGGCTGGCCTGCGAGGACTTCAAGAAAACCAAATCCTCCACCAAGATCACCTCGAAAGCCCAGAAGATTTATTCTGACTTTATACAAGCTAATGCTCCAAAGGAGGTAAAGAGTTTTTTCTCTGTTTGTGCTTTGGGTTCTGAGGATGGGGATGGAGTGGAAATTTGGATCCACACCTCAAGGAATGACAGAAAATACAATTCAGCCTGGCTGGAACTCCCATTTCCATGTTATTTACCTTGTGCAGCTCTGGGAAGCAAAGATGCTGTGGTTTACACTTTAAATTCCTCACGTGGGAATAAATTTACCTCACCTTCTGAACTTTCTGCCTGAAGTTTTAAGGAATTTTTGCTCAAAATAGTTTTCTCTAACCATTTTTGTAATGCAGTAAGCACCATTTCTCCCATATTTAAGGTACCAGGGCATTTGTAGGTTTGTGATTGCATTTGTTCTTTTGTATAGGTATTTTTGATGTGATAAGAATGCAAAAATTTCCATCACAGAATTCAGCTTTTTCATTATTTCAAAAAGGCTTACTGTGAAAGAATAAATTGCTTATTAATCATTACTCACTTTCTGCACCTTAAACTTTTACACTGATGTTTTTGTCTTTGCTAGCAATGTGTGCTTTAAACGTCCCCATGTCTTACATATGATTGAAATCCACCTTCTTATTGTTAAAAACAAAAAATCCAAAATCTAAAATGATGCTGAGTACCTTCACTTTTAATTTACTCTTTGATAATCAGTACTTCACAGGATTTGGCCTGGCAGAAAGATGAGAAGGAAAAGCAAGTTTTCCCCTTCTTTTTTTTCAGGGATGCCATCTTTTTAAAAGCCAAATAAATGAAGAGCTCGGTATGCTAGAAAAGGAAGGGATGACTTTCCTTTTTATTTGCATCAGTTGGGTTATTTGGGAGGAAATTCAAATTTCAGTTGTGTCCTGGACACAAAGAGCTTTCCAGCAAACTGACCCAGCTCTCATCATGCTCCTCTCTCCCCACAGATTAACATTGACTTCCACACCAAAAATGACATCTCCCAGCACATCTTGGAGCCTACCCGGAGCTGCTTTGATGCTGCTCAGAGCTCCATCTACTCCCTCATGGCCAAGGACTCTTTCCCCAGGTTCCTGAGGTCAGACCTGTACAAGGAGCTGGTGCAGAAGCACCAGGACAGAAATCAGAAGAGGTGGCTCCCATTTCTGTGAGCCATCAGGAACTGATAATGCCTCCCATTGCAATTCAGTACAGATCATTATTCATTATTACAGTGATTGCAGAAGCCACTTTCAAGAATCACCTGGGCCTTTATTTTTATTCTTGAAAAATTAATTTTTTTTTTTTAAGTACGAACTGCACGTGATGCTTTCTAACAACAGTAGAGAAATATTCAAGGAGCAGGATGGAATATGCCAGGCACTTGAGCTACCTTCCTAATAAAAAAGTTTGCCATTGTTATTTTTTTCCAGTGTTTGCTTCATTTTTCAAAGAGATTTGAGATTTTTAAGCAGAATGTTTTGGTTTTCTTGTTTGCTGTTGATTCCTTTTTAGAAGTATGGCCTCCAAAATAAATCCCTTTCAGGAGACTTCAATACATTTACTCCTTCATTTGTCATCTTATTGGTAGCTTGTAAAAAATGTTGAATCCTCTTTTAAACATGTTTTATACTAATTCAAAACAGGAGATGTAGAAATATGGTTGATAACACACTATGATAATATTTAATAAATAGGCAGCTGCTTTATAGCAAATGTTCTTGGCATTGAGAGCAAATTAATGTTTCATAATACAGCTGTCTTCAGTAAGGTCTTCAAGTTTCTTTGTGTTAATTTAATTTTTTATTGAAAAGTCTAATTTATTAATTGCATAGGCATTTGGGAAGAAAACCACAGCTGAGTAAATCTTCCTTTGTGCATTTTCAATTAATTAATTTTCTTGGCTTTTCCAAATATATTGGTGGTACTGTCCCCCCATCTACTCACAAAGAAATAATTTCATTAATTGCTACCAATGAAATTCATTTCCTAATTTCATTTCAATAAAATAAAGATAAGAAGAAAAGCAGGCATGAGAAACAGTTTCAGGCTGTAAAGCAAACATGCAATCAGGATTTAGTCATGGTGTTATCTTTCAAATCAGCAAGATATGATTGGAACCTGCAATCTTCAGGTGTCTACAGATGCACACACTGATCAAATTCACTGCTCCTGAGGATTTATTGCACATATTCAGATGAAGGGAGGAGCTGTGTCATGGTATTGAAGAAAGAATATTTTAAACCATACAGGGAAGAAATAATCTTTGCTATGGAAAAAAAATTCTAAATACAAGGGACAGCAATAAGATTTTTCAAGGAAAAAAATAAACCTCTCATTTAAATTTGATGCTTTTGAGGTGCCATAAACATCCAGGATCTGGCTCTGTTTGGAGCTCGGCTTGTACCTTTTACACACCACCACATCCTCTATGCAAAATATCCTTTCTATTTCATCAAACTGCATTAAAGAACTGAGTCATTTAGACCATAAAGGGTATGAAGCAGCCTGAAAGCCTGAAGTTATGAACTGAGGTGAAAACCCTGCCACATCTTAAGCAGGCAGGGTGAAAAAAATCTATTCTTCAATACCTAACTTCTAGTCTATCACCTCGCTCTAATTTTTGCTGTCTGCATTTCTTTTCCTGTTCTTTTCTCCCCCCAGCACTGGTGGTTAGCAGAGGATGAGCACGAAGGCTGTGGTGAGGTGACAAGGAGGATGTGGGCTCCTCTTGCTGTGCCACCCATCCCCAGGTGACATTTTGGGGGAAAATCACCTCTCCTGCCTGAACTCACAGCACAGGCAGCAGCCAGGAGAGCCCAAATGATGGCACTGACTCCAGAGTGCACCACGTCATCTTCCTGTCCTACAAACCTGCTTCTCGTTCTCAGAACAGAGAGTTCCCACAGAATAAGAAAATTTTGAAAATGAAGAGGTGGGGTCACGCCACTCTTCGTAGTCGGGCAAGGTGGAGCAAGCAGAAACCCAAAATTTCTGTGCCACCAATCTCTTGGGACCTAAGGGTAAAAAAGTGCCTTGAAAACCAATGGGTGAAAATGAAACCTCACAATTCTCTGTGTGCCCCTATAAACTCCTGGCCCTATTCCATCCAGGGATAGAAAGTGCCAGAATGATGGCTCCAGCTCCTGAAAACACAGCTCAAGGAGAAGTGACAATCACACATAAAACGGTCAAACATGATAAAAATAGCGTGTGTCAGATTCTGATAACTGAATAAAATTGGCATCAGGAAGCATCACACAAAGTCCACACAATGTCTGGCTGACCCTCTGTTATCAGCAGCACCATTATTGTCACAAGAAGTGATAATTCTTGGCATTTTCACATATGACATTAATTTTAATAATTACACAGTGAAGAACCATGAATGGTTTTAACAGATTTTCAATTAATTTAGAATACTTTTAAGAGGAATGGCACACCTAGGGAGTGTCCCTGACTCACGGGTGAATTAACAGTACTAATTCTTTCACAGCCTCTTAATGAAAACTTTGGTACTCCTAACTGACAAGGTTAGTTAAACTTTTGCTGTTGATCAAGCCTCACAACATTTTTATGAATCTGTTTCAGATGCTAAACATGAGATGAAACTTGGCAGAATTTAAACAAAGGATCACTATAAATTCATATATATCCAAAGGCCATTGGATTGCCATCCACAAGTAATTTTTCAAACCCTGAGAGCACTATCTGCCTGTATCACATGCAGCTACACAAAAGCATCTACAGCACATTGAAACGGTTTGGATTTTAGCAAACAAATTTCTGAAAACTTCTGTAATGCAACTTATAATTTAAGCATTATAAAAGATCTATTTCAGAAAGTGTTTGAAAACACCCAGGTGTGAAAGATGGGAGGCAGTAGTTCTCTATTTCTCTTTATTTCCTAGGTCTAAAACTGCTGCTTCATACTCCTACATCACCAAAAAAAGGTCACAGCTTAGCATCCAAGCTCTGATAAGTTGACTGAGGAAAGGCCAAGAACTGAAGGGTGATTTAGAGGATTTAGACTGAACTTTGCCAAAAAGACTCAATCTTGTTCAGCACAAAAAGGCAGATTTACCAAAAATCCTACCAAATAGAAATGAGAGTAAAAAATGCAAAGTGAATACCACATATCAAAAAAAAAAAAAAAAAAGAAATTCCCAGTTTCTTCATGCATTGCCAATCCTAAAGCTCTAAACTCAGAGATCCCAACACATCCATCATACTTACATTGTGACAGGATTGCCCCAGGTTTAAAATTAAAGGCATACAGTCTACGTTTTCATTCTGCTCATATATGTTATATTTATAAAAGATGCATAGGAAAATAATAAAAGCATGTACATAAAGATAATAAATGCAAATTAGTCCTCAACACAGGACTGATATCAGGATTGTTCTGAAGCTCAGGAGCACAAATTAAAGGCAGGCAGGTGCATTTTCAGCTGCAGACAGGATTATGTGACACTATTCTGTGTGTCTTGTCCAAGGTTTGTTAAATTCAACAAATTTCTGTAAATGCTGGTGGTGAAAACTCAGTATTTTCTCTTTTGCCAGAAAGGTCTCTGCTAACACTGTAATGCAGAAGCATGCTTGAACAGACACACAGAATTACAGGCTTTGCTCAAGAACCTCTCAGGCTTTTGCTCACCTCTGTGGGGGACAGATCAGACACAAGGCAGTAAAACCCAGCCTGAACCAGACACAGAAAAGGTCCAGGAATTCTGAAGCGCCAAAATTAACCCTTTTTGACTAAAAAAACCTCCCCTGGATTTTGGGGGAGAGCAGCTGCTACATTTAGACTTCACTGCTATGTCTTAGAAAGGGAAATGTACCATTTATAATTTGACTCCTCCAAAAGCAAGGCAGGGGAATTAAATTACTGAATAATATGTAATATCTTTATTTCTGCATGATAATTACACTCTGCAGTGCTGGTGCAATTTTAAAGCACGTTATGGATCTGAAATTGAAGCATGTTTTCTGCCTTTTGGTTCACTGGAAAACAAGGTGGGGACAACACCATGAAGAGAGGTGTTGTCACAGTTGTTGACACCAATTAAAGGAATCATGTAACTCAAAGGAGCAGCCTGTGCTCATTAAGAAAAAATGAAACTGAGTAATGAAAAAGAGATCCTCATGCATATTCACCTTCATTCAGCAAATAGTGCACTGCCTAGGAATGGTAATTGTTTGATATGGTAATTTTGAATTAATGTGAAATACTTATTTAGTAACAGAAAGTGTTTTGGCAAACTGACAAGCGGCACCAAAATTATTGCTAAAATTATCTACTTTAAGTGTTCTGAAGCTGTTCATTTTGAGAACAAACACCTCCCAGCAAAGTTTCTTTTCCATTTTTTTCCCAGCTTTTCAACTTCTACAGTAGTAGGTCCTGGAAATCAGACTCAATGTATTATTACATATTTCAAAGGAGGCCCTGGGTGCTTTGATCTTTAGTAAGAAAAATGAGTCAATACTAGATCAAATGCTTCCCTACTTTTTTATATATATATATATATATATATTGTTGCTATGGTTTCTAGCTGCAATGTCATAATTTCTCTGTCACAAAGTGCCAATGCCTTTTAATTTTTTTTCCCCCTGTATTGCATGGGTTAGGTTATTTGCATATAAAATGAGTAGAGCTGTATTTGTCTCTCAATCCATATCTGTTTCCATTTAGGTTTGCATGGAGGTTATTTTTACTTCTATGAATAGTTTCCCTACTATGCATAACAGTCCTGGAAAGACAAACAGAAGCAAGTACTCAGTAAAAACTGTAGGGAAAACATTTTTTTCCTAATACAGTGGTTACAACTTACAGGCTCATAAACCAGAGAAGAAGAGGAGGAGGGGAATCCATAAATAAGTTGCTTCTCGAATAATTTCAAATATGCTGTACTTCTAAATGTCATGTTTTCATGGAGAGAATAGAAGAAATAATGAAGTTAAATGATTTGGTATTTTTGGCAAACAAATGTGCTGCAAAAACCCCTCCATAACTCCAAGTGCATGGGGAATAGAGTGAGACAGGATACAGGGAGATTTCCCAGCCCAGTCTCCCATACTGGTCAATCAGCCCAAGGCTCAGCTACAGTGGATTCACCTTTCAATTCTTAACCCAATCCCAGCAGCAAAAAGACTTTTGTTAAAGTGCATTATTTTTTATCCCTCCAAGATATTGAATAACTGCACTGCATTAACTACAGGCCACAGAGTCCTTGGTCTCTGAGCCACCACCACACATAAACAATGTTATTAATAGTTATTCTCATCTGCTTATAGATATTTCTGCCACCAGCCTTGGGAAATGCCCAGGGCTCAAGGGGCATTCACTTCTAGATTGATTATATAAAACAGAAAGAACGGGAAGAAGTGCAAATGCCACAAACCCAAGAAAGCTCATTCTCCACGTCACAGAGCAGGGGAAGCTCCTTTGAAGGGCTGAACTAGTTTGTTATTTAAAACATTACACTCAAGAGAGAAGATGCATAGGCAAATGGCACTGTGATGTGCCACACACAAGGAGATGCCAGCCCATGGCATTGTACCTGTGAGCAGGACACTGCTGCTTGTGGCAGCAGCTGCATTCTCCCAAATTCTGTGCTCTGCTTTCCTGGTCTCTTACCCAGGCTCCTCACCATGATCTTGCTTTGAGCCCATTCTGAATTTGCACAGCACTAGAGCTTTGTCTTGCAGTGCCATCAGCGACTGTGCAATGGGAATAGTTTCAAATTGATTAGAATTTAATTTCCAGAACAAATGGACGGGATTTTGATCTCCATGCAATCATTTTGCCTGTTGTAATGAGATAAAAAGGCACTAGCAAGAAGCTCTCTTACTTATTGAATTTCTTGCCTGAGCTGAGCTTTTCAGGGGAATAAAATGAAAAGTGCAGCTTGATAAATGGCATGAGAGGGGTTTTTGTGGCATGATATCTTTTCATGTCAAATAGCAAGTACAACATATTCCAAACTAGACAGACTCATTAGTGCTGACACCTTTTACAGCCCCAAATGTTTTTCACTGTTGATAGTGACTCAGTATTGGAAATCATATCTTCTGAGACAGGAATTACCAGAACAAACTGTACTTGGATCATACTTTATACTTCCTGATATTTATCCCTTTTCCCAGCTTTTCTCACCTTTTGTGTGGATCCCTCTGCAGTGACAATGCTGTTTGCCACAAAGACATTGGTTTTCATAGCAAGACTGCATTTTGGCATACATTTTAAATACCAAATAATTTGATGTTTTAAAAACCTGCTTTCTGGTTGCAGTTACTTGTTAATGGTAATTCTTCAAGCTTGTTCTCCCAGGACTAACACTGGGGGGTTTTTGCCATGCATGGTGAGGTAATAAGTCTGTAGAACAGGACTGAAATTAGACTTAGAGGAATCGTAAAGGCGGGCACAAAGATTCTGATTCTTAAAAAAAACTCATAAAAATCTCTCCAGGTTTCTATGAAGTGAATTAATAATACCATATGCCTACCACCATTATTACTTTATAAGTAAAAAATGTATTTTATATTTTTACATTTAGGCCAATGGTATCTATGGATTTAATAATTACAAAAATAAACCCTTTTGCTTCTTTCTTAAAGGGAGTGGTTTGGTTTGTTTCCTTTTAGGATGGGTGGAAATATGAATTAATTCACACTTTTCTATCCTCTGTATAAGCAGAGTTTTATGCATGGGAATTGTCTGCTGAACTTCAATTTCCAAAGGGCTGTTTCTCACCAGAGCGTTTACAGAGCACAAAGTGTTCAAAGAGCATTACAAAACAATGCAGTCTGTGCTACAAAATTGTCTGGTTTTATTGTACAAGAAAATTGTATCTCACGTCTTATTTTTGTAGTGCATTTCGATATTATTTTGTACTGCTACCCATTTTTAAAAAGCTGTGTATTTAAAAGTAGCTGAGGGATTGATTTCTGCTGGCAGTCCTTATGAACAAAAGGGAAATGACAAAAGGAATTACAGCCCACTAGAGATCCCTTAAATTCTTCAATTATCCAAAAGTGAAGGAAATTCATATGCAAATGGAATCCACTGGCATTAAAAAAGGGAGGTGAGCACAATGCAATTGCAGAGAAGCTGCACAGAGGCAGCAGGATGATGACAGACAAATACACACGCTTCATGATGCTTTATAAATGTTAAGCCAATACATCAGAGGGAGGACAGCTTGGAACGCAGCCCCTTGGGCAGCTGAGAGCTCATGGGGTGTTTTTGAGAGACACTCTGTGCCTTGCTGCTGGAACTTGTTCCTCCATAGGTTTGTGTTCACTCCCACCAAAGCCATCAATCTGAGCCCATGGATAACATTTGTACAATGCTCCTTTGGGTTTCAGTGAGAGCACAGAGCCCAGAATCGGAATTAGGGGGGCATGGCCTTGCTTTGAGAACAACCCACTGAGCTTTGCTTCAAGGACCAAAAGCAGTCCAGATGGATCTGAGCACACTGACCCACACAGAGCCCTAGAATTCAATACATCTCTGGAATGCTGCAGTCTGGAACTATTTAGGGCACACTTCTTTTTCAAAATCCTATCAGCATGCAACAGGCAGAGAACTGTTACTATCTAAAATTTCCATACATTGGCATTTTGAAATCAGAGGCTCCTCAGTTATCTGAGAGATGCAGGAACTCAGTGGCTGGGTAATTAGGGCTACAGAGGTTTGATTTATGGAGAAACATTAAAGAGGAAAGCATAAAAACGGTGTTTCACTCAAGGAGATGTGAAGCATGAATTTTAAAGGCGCTTAAAACCAAAATTTTTAATTCCCAGACAGTAGAATTGTCCAGGTTTCCTGTTCCCTTGGCATTTAAACATCCTGGCACTTTCAGGGGAATGTCTTTGCACAGTCCAGGCACAGCTGTCCTTACCTGGAGAACTGGAGAACCTCAGAGTGGCTAACATGTGGGAGAAGGAAGAGGAAAAATCAGGACAGACATCAAAATTAATTTACCGATTCAGGCAGATATCATTTTTAGGAGTTAGACAGACCCAACAGCTGGAGCCTCTGCAGGAGCAGTGCCAAGTTCTGCAAGAGCCCCTCTGCAGCACCAAAGGGGCATTTCCTTCAAATAAAGGCACCTTTTTGCATCCTCATCTCTTCTACACTGCACCTCTACTGAGATAATAGTTGTTTTAACACAAAAATGTCAAAATCTTATAAAATACTGTGGTACCACCTTGTGGCAGCCTTATAGATAGCTCTATTGGCATTAAGACTGAATGACTTTTTAAAATTAAATTAGAACAGCTAGCATTTGCTCTCATAGTTTTAAGCTCTGTTCTGAACCATCTGCATCCTCCTATTAATTAGAACACCTGACATTTGGAGCAAATTTTAAACATATTTCAGCGAATGCTGGATATCAATGTCCCAGCACTATTTAAAAACATTTATCTAGATACACACAAGCCTCTTTTGGGAGCTGCCAGGTTTGTCTGCCAGGTAGCACTGACAGCTCAGGGAGCTGCTGAGAGCCTGCAGGTATCAGCAGCACAAGAGGCAACCAAGAGAGCTGGCCAAGTGAAAAAGCATTTATTTTAGCTAATTAGTTTCTCTGTTCTCTCCTGCTTCTGAATCCTTTTAGAGACTCCAAAGTATAACAAACAATAGTGTATCCAGGAGCTTTTGGGCTGCCCCTCCCACAGCCATCTTCAGCCTTTACACATCACTATAGGAAATGAGATTTCTTCCCTTAAACAAGAGGAACCATCTGTTTACACTTTATGCTTTGCTTGAAGGCTCTCTCAGGGTATTGAAGCTTAGGGACAAATTCTTCTCTTACAGCTTTGACTGATTTGAAAACACAGAGCAGGAAGGAGAGCTTCTTGTGTTTGAGAACAGGAGTTCACAGGTTGTTTATTGTGTGTACAAGGAAGCACTGTGACTTTTCAAATTCACTCCTCAAATATGAAGCAGCTTCCACATCCCAGCTTAAACTCAAGTGTGCTTCTGTTTCCAGCACCAGTTCAGTGTAAAAAAGACTAAAACTGGCACAGAAATCAGGCATGGATGACCAAATTTGAAGCAAAGGCTTTTGTCTCTGGCTCTCCAGCATCCTGCTGTTCAGTTCCCAGCTGAACCCCCAAGGGAGAAGCACTGGGACTGTGCACTGCAGCTATTGGTTAATGTTAGAAATTAAATGTGAGAATGCTACCTCTCTACCTCAGATTTAAAGAGATCACAGGAGAATGCCAAGGTGGCCATCAGAGGAGTAAAACCCCTCTCTCCTGAAGCACCCATATGGACACTGGCTCCTGCCAGAACGATCAGATGTGTGCTTTTGACCATTTTTCCCACTTTTAAAAGCTGCCCTTTAAAGGCTCACACTGCCCTGTTAGCAGTGTCCCAGCCTGTTATAACAATAAAGCATTTTTCCACTAAGCAGGCACTTATGTACCTGGGACATGTGTTTTCCAAACTGCCCTGCCTACTCTATAAGGCAATGTTGATTGTGACCTGTCAAATAATCTCCCCAAATATCCATCATTTATGGGAGCTATAAGCCCGTGCCTTGATGCTACATTAAATAATTCATAACTCATGGCAAGAGAGGCAGCAGAAAGGGAAGATAGATAGAGCTAATTAAAGGAAGGTTTCTTAAACAGTTTCTTTAACCTCGACACACTAAGCACCCATTCATCACTCTGTGCTTGCAGCACACCACGTCACATGTCCTCTGCTCAGGAAAGAAGAACAGTTCAGAAAATGTTTAAAGTTTCTGAAGCTCACCTCCCAGCTGCTGAGCAGAAAGTCAGGTCCTTGCTGAAAAAGCCTGAGGAAGAGAGAGAACATTTTGAGAAAACATAGCATTTTTGGGTTGGTTTATTTTTTCCCTGCTACAGACTGGGCTGAACACTGTCCCTGTAAGTTGGGTAAGGAAGCTGTAAAACACCATGCACAAACCATCTGCAAAGTAGGGCATGGAAAGGTGGCAGAGATGGAGGAGGCTTTCATCACATATTGCTGTAATAGAGAACACTTCTTGCTCTCAACTTAATTGTACCTCATTTGTCAGCAAGACCCTTGTAAGTTCAGACCCTGCAATATGAATGAACAGTCTGAAAAAATTTCTGTTTCTGGATGTCAAGGCCAGGATTTTTCAACAAAAGCTTTTTGATGGTGGGGGGGGAGGAGTATGTTTCAAAAGGATTGTCATGAGATTTTCTCAGGATAAGGTTAGAGAAGAAAGAACAAGAATAAAAACTATTTTCTTCATGACTGCAAGACTTCCTCCCTCATTTGGAAATAACCAGTGATTTCCAAGCTCAGTTGGGATGTGTGGAGATGCAGCAGAGCCCAGGCCAGCTGTGTCAAGTCTCCCTCACTCCAGCTACTGCTTATCTTGTGACTGAGGGGTGTCTGTCTGGCTGCTGTGGGTTCTCCTGTGAACACACTTTCAGTTCTGGTTTGGGGTTTCTTTTTATGCCAAACTCTTTGTCCCCCAACTTCCTATTGCCCTCTCTCGCCTTTTTCCTTGATTTGGAGAGAAACTTTGGTTTTTGAGGTGCTGGTGATGCCATCCCACGCCTGTCTCTGCCCACAGAGGCTGAAAGTTGCTCAGCCTGGGGGGGACTTGTGGCCTCATGAGCTTTTTTTGGTTAGTCTGCCTTGGGGAGGGTGATGGAAATAGCACTGTGACCCACACTTGAGCCTCCCCATCTATATATAGTGTACTCGTGATGTTTCCACAACTGGGGGGTTTCAAGGCCATCTCAAACAACAGACAGAAGGTGGTGGAAAGTTTCTGCCAACATGCCCATCTGCTCTGCACCCCTGTATCATCCTGGAGCGTTCCCCTCCTGGCCACTCCTGCCCTGCCCCAGGCTGGGGCACAATCCCCTTTGCTGCTCAGACCCATCTCCTCCCCACTCTAGGGGTAAATCTCTAACTGCAGCATTGGCAGCACCCTTTTAAAAAGCTGCTGTGAGAACCCAGGGGCCAGGGCAGCCTCTTTTCACTGGGGAAACTCGTGCCTGCTATTCTTAGCATGGCAAAGTCTCACCCTGCTCCCACCCACCACCTCACCCAAGGTTCCATTCCCTGCACCCACATCTCTTCTGTTTCACACCTTCCCTCCCCACTGCCTCCCAGGGCAAGAGCAGCAGGGCAGCCAGACACACTGGGGCCTCACTGACCCCAAAATAGTCACAAAAATAGAGCAAACACCAAATTCACCAAGGTTTGAAGGGACACAAAGAACAGCAGCTTGTAGAAAAGTGGGCTCAGACTAGCCTGAAGGTTTTTTTCAAAAAATTAAAAGTTTGTATTAGTTACCAGCAGAGGACAGCAAGGCTTTATACATGCAGAGAGACTGGTTTGCTTCTCTGCTCTGGGAGAAGAGGCTGGTCAGTGCTTAGATATCCTTGGGCAAAGGCTTCCAAAGAGAACGAGCCAAGGGTGCCATAGATGTGCTCCAGGAGCAAAAACCTCCTGAGAAATGACTGAGCCATCCACTTGGCACAGCTGTGACATCATCTGGACACTGAAAGCCTTGGCTCTTGATCCTGTTTGCCTTCAGCAGCAGGCTCAAATTCAGCCAGAACTGTGGGACAGCAAGAGTAAAACACCGGGAGTACAGGTCACAAGGCTCAGTCTTGGGTTAGAAACACAAAACCCTATTTTACTTCACCAAAAGTATCCAGGAGGACAATTAATCGCTATTTAATAAAGCTATTTAGTGCTATTTTACATTCTGAAAGGGTTCCCACTTGCCCTTAGTTGGTATTTCAGGAGGGCAGAAACTGCAAGTTCAATGTCACAGCTGACAACCCTGGACCTTCAAGATTTTGGGGCACCTGCAGTGACAGTGTGCACCCGTGTTTAGGCAGCTGCCTCACACTCTCTGGCTCTTGGGATGGGCAAGAAATTTTGAAATGCATGCAGTAATTTCTGATCATAGCTGTCCTTTTCCATGACTTCATATTCCACAAGACTAAAGTGTCACAAGTGGTGACACTTTATCACCGAGGAATAACAACATTTACGTAGTCCCCCACCACAAATTAACAAAAGCCTCCACTGTTGTGTCTTTAAAAATCAGGACAAGAGATTTCTTCTTTAAAAGACCAGGGAAAATCAAGGATTCTTCTTCTCAACCTTGGCAAATAAGGAGTGTCTTTTTTGAAACACTCTCAATAAGACATCTTTACTTTGTTAAAAATATTTTCCAAGAACATGAACTACTCCGTAAAAATCTCAAAATATGGCAAAATGAATGAGACCATCCCCAAATGCAGTACAGCATATGAATGTGAATTCCAAATGTGATTAGGGAGTTCATTTATGTACTTTGATTGTTCACACAGAGAGGCATTAACATCCTTGCATATCAAGTAGGATATAAATATAATCCCATACCTAGTTTTGATCTCCATGTGCTAAAACCATCACTTCCAAATTTAAAAGGCTCACAAAAAGAACCAGAACTGGGACCCAGTAACCTCCTTACCAATAAAGAAAAAAAGAAATTTTTTAAATTTGTCATGGAACAGATCAACAAATAACGTCATCACAGCCTATAATAGAAATAGAAATACAAAAGCAAGACCAGTTCAAACTAGAATGAGACACTGTTCAATGACAAGACCATGTTAAGACACAATAGATTGGTACTAAGCTCTAAATCCAAACTGGTTAGCATTCTAAGGAATGTTTTACTTGCCCACAGATGTAAAGCTTTTACTTTACAGCACATCAAACTAGGTCATCGAGGTTTTTAGGGGTTTAAAAACCTTTGAATCTGCTATATGAATTGATTTTGCAGGTATTTTTTAACCCTTTAATCTTCTCAACACTTCTGTGGTCTGACATCTAGACTCACTGTGGAGTCTACAATAAATCCCATGAAGCTCAGAACTCCTCACAGGGGCTTCAGAACCAGCAGAATAAACCAATTCCTGGCTTATTGCTATTCACACTTATATTGCAGCACTGTGCCTGTCACCTACTGTCCCCTCAGTAAATCTTACTTCATGCAAGCTGAGTGTACCAACATTAATCAAATAATGCTCAGAAAGAGAGAACACAGAACACCCTGGCTGCTGGACATTTATTCTGTGATACACACTGGTTGCTAGTAAGAGCCAGAAACAGCCTTAAACTTCTGGCACTTGTGTTGTTTCACTGTCAACAGGATTTGTAGGAGCATGGAAATCATGCCAGTGATTAATGGCCTGGGTTAGGCAGCATTCCTCCAGTTACAATTTTTTGCAGATCCCAGCAAAGTCAGTTGAAGGTCTGAGGGCTGAAGAGCTACAGACACAGAACCAGGGGGTTTTATTTCTTAGAGACGTCATCTTATCTTGCCCTTATTACCAGAAGTGTGAAATTAAACTATGGCATTAAAGTACAGAAAGATGACCAGGTTATGGTGCATTAAAATGGAAGGGAGTGCATATGAATGCATCTAAATTTTACAGGTTCACTTACAGTTGGAGCCACAACTCTCTGAACCAGGACAGATGTCACTTTTTCCAGAAAAGAAGCGTAGGTGGAAGTAGATGGGGCTCTGTAGATGAAAGCCTTGGTGGGGAGTGGCAAACACTTCATTTTGTGACAGGAGTAAAATCCCCTTAATCCTTTGTCTACAGACTTCCTTTGGTTTTTCATTAACTATTTTTATTAAAATGCTTCACATTTTCCAGAACATTTTTTCCTACACTGGGGACTTCATTATTTTTTATTTTTTTTCTGCAAATATTAGTCAGGTGAGAAAACCAAACCAAACCAAACAAACCCAACCCTCCTCACCCTCTCCACGATATAAAGAGACACAAGTTAGATCTCACTGCACAACTAAATGTCACATATGTTGGAATCACAGAAGTTTAAACCAAAAATTGATCAGTCGTATTTCCTTTGATAAATTGCCTTTTGTGTTTGTGAATCACAATTACATGATTGAGCTTGGGCTCATAGTCATAATATCATAATTGATGCATTTTAAAGAGATGTCAGTTAAATATATTTAAAGATCTTCCTTTCAGTGTCAGGCTTAACATCTGCTTCATCCTCAGATCCAAATACTGGAATAAGTGAGGTAGAAATTCATTTGGCCAGGCCATTAAGATGTGTTAGAACCCTTTTTCTCAGGGTTAACTGCTGTAATATTTGCTAAAGCCAGTCATTAAAAATTGTATTACATATACTGAAAATACACACTCTTATTGGTTTAGTATCTAGCACGAGCTACAAGCCACCACACTATTAATAAATCTAAGGATTTTTTTTTATTTGGAAAATTACTTAGAGTGTAATTGAAGAAAAGATTACATCTTTCGGTTTTATGAAGGTCCACTAAGGGGTGTAGACACGAGCTGTCATTTTATCCATGTAAAGGGGAGGGATTTATAAATAAATGGATTTATTTGGTGTATTCAGTATATATTAATATATATACCGAAATAAAATATATATTAATTTGCTAAATAATTAGTTTATTATTTAAGGAAGCCCTGGTGTGGCCATTGAGGGGATGGTGTGTGAGAGCAGCCTGGGCTGTGTCTGTGGTTCTGTCTGTGGGACATGTGCTCACACGCACTGCCTCAGCCTCCTGCTCCCCAGTTTCCTTTTTCCTGTTTGCTGTCCCCTGGGCTGGGGCTGGGTGGGAGCTGTCTGCTTTCGTTTTAAAAGGCTGACTCATCAGCCAGGGACTGCTCTTACTCACTGCGCTCCATGCCTGCAACCTCACGCTGGGGCTTACAGAACAGCTCTGCAGGCACAAGAGCTCCAGCAGCTCCCTCTTGTTCTGCTTCGCTGATGGGACAAGGCAAGGAAGACAAAAACAATAGCTCTTTGTGTTTTCAATGATCTCAGGAGTGAAAACACACTTTAAAAGGCATTCCCCAAAATCAAGGCACAGGAGTGTGTTGTGAGCTGTGGTGCAGGGTCTCTGTCTGAGGCTGACTAAAGTCTGTGTGCTTTGGCTGTTCACACTCTGAGAAAACCCCCCCAAAAAAGTCCAGCCAAACCCAGACCAAGCACCTTTGACAGCCTCATAAAACTCATTAATTCACCTCAGATCCACATTAAGTTGAATTAATAGCCTTTTGAGCTCAGCATTCCCATCCCAGCTGAGACATCTACACCCTTAACAAAACCAGCTCAGAGCCTGGGGCTGTGTGAAATGCAGATATCCAAATATTCTGCTAGTAAAACCCAAAATTGGTCTTTGCTTACATAAAACTATGCCCAGGTCCATTCTATATTTTCTCCTCAACAAGTTTTTTGTTGGATCTCTATTGTTCTACCACCTGGAGCACATCTGCTAAATCCCACAGAAATCCTTTTCCTCCAATTTCTGTCCTTGCCCCTTTCCTATGGATACCCAGTGCACATGTGAGTATTTCTTGCTTTTCATTCCTATGTACAAATGATGCCAGGCTCTGCCTTCCTTGCAGAAGGCTCTTGCATATTTTTCCTCAATATGACATCACTATTCTGTTTTTCAAACATCTGCTAACAATGACAGTGTTGGCTGGTTGGATTTTTTTTTCCTCTCTGCTGTTACTTAAGAGACAGTAGCATTTTTGTGAATGCTCAGAAAAAGTCTGCTGGAATATTCAGGTGACACAGTCCCTTTATATTTTCTGTAGCCTCTAGAAAGATTATTTTATAAACTCAGAGGGGTTAATAATGCTCAAAAAGAGTGAACACAGAACACCCTGGCTGTTGGACATTTAATGAAATTAAACTGAGCAATAATCAACCCCTCCTTCTGTCACTTTACAGGTGCCCAAAACAGACCCAAGACTCCATCTCATAATGGAGTTAATACATCTCCCAGTGATGTATTAACCCCTGACACCCCGTGATGTAGCCCAGGATCCTCTCTCAGCACCTCAGGAGCCCCCAGGGCTGCCCCAGGCTCTGTCTCACACTCGCCAGGGCTGCCCAGACCTCCCAGCCACGCTGCCCCAGAGCCTGATGTGAGCCCTCAAGGGCAAGTTTTGCTCTAACTCACACAGGAAATCCAAGGCAGGACCAGGAATTAGACCCAATTTACTCAAGTTTCAGCCCAGACCTACGTGACCTTTGGTACTGCTGCAATGAAACTTGTTTCAGCAGATCACCCCATTTGGTGGTGAGAAACTGCCTTTGTTTTACACAAGCTCTAACACCAAAAGCCCACGCTCTATCTTCCAATCACTTCAACAACACTTCTCAGCTATTTTTGAACAAACAGTTGATCTACTTCCTTCTCCTGCTCTGTCATGTCCTGTGCTCTGTCATGTCCTGTTCTCACTGCTGTAGCAGTAAATAATGCTGATGTGTGACCAGCACACTGACTAAGCCCCTCTGAAGCTCCAGGTCTCATATCTGCCAATCTGATTCTGCAGAATCACACACGCAGTGTGCTCCGTGGCAGGGAACCTTGGCTTACAAATAAAACCAGACAAAACACATTTCAATTCAAAACATACAAGTTTCCAATCCTCTAATTCTTTTGAGGGAGCCAGCTGGTCTGCTTTCTTCCCTCTGTCTGCACAAAGCCACTTTGTCACCAACTACAAATGTCTTTGATGTGCTTTGATATTCAGGCAGGTTCACAAGGGCAGTTTGTGTAAGAATCTCCACTTTTGGATACTTGATTCTCCACAAAACTTCAAAGAGATTACAATTTAAAGAGAAGCTCTATGGAAAAGCACAAGAGTTCTACTTTTGCAGGTCCAAGGCCCAAAGAATAAAGCATCATCCACCATTTTTAGCTTGTTTGCTTTGTTTTTATTTTTCAACTTGTATCAGTGGCACTAGGCATGTCCTGTGTTACACTTGTGTGTTCCAGGAACACACAAGCACATTTTGCATTGCAAATGTAGACTGGTATGCATGTTGGGACTTAAGACCAATACATCCCAGAACAGAGTGTCCAAACTTGTTTGCTCTAATTTTATTAGTGTTGTGGTTTTCTTACTTTTTTTCAGAAAAAAAAAAATTAAAAACAAATTAAAATTCTCTATTAGGTAGAATATACCTCTATATAAATAGCCAACAACTAACCAGAACTCTATGCTAGATAAATTACACCCTTGGCAAACAGGCTGGATGGCATGTTAAAATAAGAATGCTTGCATGGTATTTACTCTAAATTGCTCATCTATAAGAGAAAAACCACCATTAGCCAGGTTCAGCAGTGATTAGGGAATTACTGAGCTGGATTTTTGATAATGAACCAGAAAATTTATCCCGAATTATGCTGAGAGAGTTTTCTCATTAATATAGGTGTAACTCAAGTATTGTTTTTAAATTAGAGCTTATTGATTAAATACACTAAGTGTCTACTAAGAATGATGAATAAACTTCCTGATGCTACTCAAGTAGTGTGACAGATATCTTAGAGATCCTTTTGAAATAAGAGGCAAGCTCATAACAGTCACTTATTTGTATTTATAGAGCATCCCACAGTTCTGTGAATGCTGCACAAAACTTCCTCATCTGCCTCTGCAATATATCCTGCAATAAACACATGCTCAGAGCAAAGGCAGGCAGACTCATTTATGTGGAAGGAAGCAAAGAAGGAGAACGTGACACTGCTAGACAGTGTCTAGCGTTTATGTGTGTGTAACAGATTTTCAAGTTAATTCCAAAGAATCCTGGCACCGGGTTTGCCCCGAATCTCAGGCGTGCCCCCCCTTCCACATGCTGTCAGCCACGGTAGTGATGAAATCAGCTACCTTTGAAAAAGGCTGATAAACATTGCCCAGACAGAGGAAAACCACTCATTCTGAAGTGGTTTCCTTCTGCCAGCCCCTGGAGAGAGCAGCTCGGATGCTCTGGTGGCCACAGCTGCTCCAGGAGTTTCTGACAGTCAGCTCTGTGCCTTGAACCTCTGGCAGGAATCCTGGAACAGCTTCCTGCAGGCTGGGGCTCCTGTACCACTCCTGGAGCCAGGGCACAGGAATGAGCTCTCACTGCCCTGCTCAGGACACTGAGGAATTTAAAAATGAGACGTTTTTTATGTATTCTAAAACTTCATTTCACACATCCTTGGCACGTTTTGCCTTTTGAGCAGTACTGAGCTTTCATGGTTATTTTCACAGAACATGAAGCTTCAAGCTGAACTCTACCATCAAATTTAGGGGGAAAAATCAATGTGAGAGCTTCCTTTCTTTTTTATTGCCTTGAGAAAGTACAGGTTTGGGACTCATTCCACAGCACAGCAGCAGATTGTATGGGAAAAGTGCCCTCTCACTCTTTGAATCCTTTGCTTTTATTCTTTCTCAGCTCCATTGTTTCAGCCCCTGTCAGCCCTTCTGAACACTGCCATCACCTTGACATTTACATGCAGCACTGCCAGAGACAGAGGCTGAGCTGAATGGTCTCCAGCACTGAAGAGATGCTTTGCAGAAAGAAGAGAATGAAAAGCAAAAATTCATGGTCAAAAGGGATGAGAATCCCAATAAACTACAGGTCCAAGGTGGTACATAAAAATATACATTTAAATAAAAATATATAAAAAGTTTTTAGGCAATTATGCATCTTTGTCTTCATATCAGCCCTTGCTTTTTTCCTTGAAAATGCAAGCAGCATATACAGTACTGGGAAATCAGGCAAGATATCCCTGCTTCTCTGTGAGTCATGACAAGTTAGGCAAAAAGGAAACAGGTGTCACTGAAAGCAAGAAAGCAAAATTCACAGAAATTGCATTTGCAGAAATAGCAGAATAGTCTGAAAACATGTTTGGTCTTGACCAGAACCTGTCAGCAGGCAGGTGAGGTAAACACCATCCTCATTCCATGGTAAACCATGAGATCCATAAAAGATATATTCCATGTGTTCTAGTGTTCTGGGGCCTGTTTCAGGCTCCTGGGTTCAGATTTTTCCAGTTGTTTTACTCTGTGACTGGAAACCACATGGAGCCTTGGGCCATGCAGTTCCACAGCTCCCTAATATTTGGAATGCTCCATAGCAACCCACAGGGAGACTAAACCAGCTGACAAGTGAAAGTGGTGCTGGTTATTCAATGAACGTAAGAGGAGTCAGAAAGAGGTTGGCCTATAAAATACAAATCTTGCTACAACAGCAGACAAAGCAAGTTATAAAAAGAGAACAATATGCAAAGAGTATTCTGAGCTTCAAATGACGCAAGAGAGTGTTCTCAGGTCTCCTTTATTATGACCTGATTTTACAGGGTTATTTGCATGAGCCCTGAGAACACAGAGGATGTTTTAAATGCTCATCAAGGTTCATTGTAGCTTTCTGTTTAGCATATTCTGCTCAGACTATCATGGAGGGCCAAAGTTAGAGCGGCCTGTCATGCAGAATGCCATTTTATACATTTCACCCCCTCCCAGTAGCTATCAAACATCCTTATTTTGTCATTTTCCAAACAGCAACATTTGTTTATGTGAGGGGGAAGCTGCCACACGCAAGATTCTAAGCAAAATGTAACCAAACAAAAACATTACCAAATTTTTTCCATTGACAATAAGCTAACAATTCATAACTGATTATTGTATGAGAAATAAGTGGCAGGGCATGCCAATCCACTAGAAGACAAACAAAGCAGGTAAAGCCCAGTTTGTATTGATAGGAGAAATTTTGTAATTAGTTTTCCACTATTTATCTGTGCCTTGGGACAAGTGAAGCATTATTTCTTATCTAGTTCAGAAAGGAGCTCTCTTATTTGCTGAACTGCTGTCTTTACTTATTTTGGTCACACATCCCAACCAGTATGTTAGAACATGTCTTTCCCACACAAATTTTAACAGAGCAAAAAATCACACTGTAAATTTGAGTTTCCTCTGTTTGAATAACAGCAGTGAGAGGAAGGAAGTGACAACTGAAAAGAAAAATCTTCTAAGCTGAGGGAAGTGTCTCTTACCATCACCATTAAGGGGTAAATTTGGCAGTGATCAGTCCAGCTCCCCTGACTTTAATTCAAACTGCATCATTATCCAGCTTAATTTTTCATTAAGAATAAATAGATGAGGTTGTTATTCTTCAGTTTAAAAAAATCCCAACCAAATACAGTGAGCATTAGGACTTCAAAAGCATTAAATACACGTGTGAAAATGAGAATGTGGCACCAGAAAACCTAAGTCACCTTCCCTTTCCTTCGCTTGCTGTGGCTATTCCTGCACTATGTGAGCTCATGGTGAAACTGAAGGGTGCAATCAAATTCTAAACGATTCTAAGAAAATTACTCCCGTGTTTCTATACAGAACAATAATAATTTTATTGTATTTTATTTTCTAACACCAACAGGTTATGTCCTTCTGTCTGTCACTGAACACAGGGTGTTCAAATCCAGTGCTCCAGTGTTAGACATGACACAGTTTAAATGAAAACCAAGAATAAACTGGGTTTGAGAGGAAACTTTGTGACTTGGATGTTACAAAGTAGCTTTTTAATAACACTATCGATCATACACGTCTATATGTTTTATATCTACATACATATATATGTAGATATGTATATACATATATATATGTGTAAATATCTACAGCTATTTCCTAACAGGTATTTATTCATCAGATGTGCTGCAAGCATTCTGCTGTTATATATCACATGAGGAAAGAGAAAAGCCATTCTAATATTAAGTTTAAAGGATGTTGGAGGTTATGTCAAGTTCTATATGCACACATCACGTGTTTTTACAAATATCTACACCCCTAAAAAAAGAAACATTAAGAGTCTTTTTTTGCTTCCTTTCAGCACTTGCCTGGGCAGTGCCAGCCAGCAGAACAGGTATGTCTCTAAAGGTTTGTTAGCCTGTGGTTTGCAGGCCCCAGGGCTGAGCTTAGAGCATGTGCATCAATGTTTGGTGACCCTTTCAGAGTAAGCCAGAGCAGCATAAGAAGGCTCAGCACTTCAGAGCAGCACTATTATTGTCATGAAACTCAGCAGGTACCATTTCCTGCTGCTCATATGAAACCTTCCCTCCAGATTTGGTTATCTTGCTTTGCTCACTGAATTATTTTTTTTTTTCTGTGTTCATCTTCAAATTAATTTCGAAATTAAAGGGAAGTGGTCGCATCTATCAAAGCTCACCTGGTTTACTGACATGTACAGCACACATGTGGGGAATTCCAAACCAGGCAACCCACTCTGCAGGAATGGCAGTTTAATTGTCTGTGGAGGTCAGAGAAATGAGGCTGAAATAAGGAGTTTTCACCACAGGTGGGGAACTGAGGGGGACACGGGAGTTTGGTTTTTCATAATGACACATACTAGGAAAATCCATTCTGAGGCCATGACAGCTCCTCTTTTGCACAAAGGTTCCATTCAGTACTCCTGTCAGCCCAGGTCTGCAGGCTTCCAGGCAGATAATTAATGAGGAACTGAGCAGTGGTTCTGAATTACTGAATTACAAGGGCCCAAGTCCTGTAATTGAGATGGAAATTAGAGCAGAGTCATTTCCCACATACTTTAGGGAGGACACAGATATGCAGGGACACAAAGAGGTGTATATTCATTTTAGCAAAACTGTGGGCACGAACATGAACTCTGCTCCTAGCCCTGGCAGGAGAAGGTGTGTGAAGGATCAGGCTGTTCCCAATGAAACCCAGGCACCAAAGGCTTTGTTAAACATTCATTCACAGGTGCCAAGCACAGGCACCAGTGACATGGGTGGATGCATTCAGGAACATTTGTCCTATCAAACATAGACCCACCTGTTTCTCATTAATGTGTCTTTAACTGGATGGGGTGTGATCCAGGAGGAGTTCCCTTTTCCAAGAACTACAGTAACTTGTATTTTAATAACAAGCCTTTGCCCCTGTTCTTCCCAGGAATGATAAGCTGGGATGTCCCCAAAAGCACAGAGGTGCCAGCAGCTCACCAGCAGCACCCAGCCCAGTGCAGGCATAAAATTGCATAAAATCTTAAAGGGGTTTGGGTTGGGAGAAGTCCTGAGATGCCTACCTGAGGGTCCAGCTCCCTGCCACAAACAGGGACACCCCCAAGCAGCCCAGGGACCTCAGAGCCCTGCCCAGAATGAGCATTCCCAGATGTCCCAGGGGCTCAGGGAGTGTCAGGTGCAGTCATACAGGAGGCAGGCTCACCAATAGGGTGGATGGGGTCTGTCCCTGTGACTAAACAGAAAGCTGCAAGTACGATCAATGTAAGGAAATTCATTCTTCTGCTGCAAACATTCCAGTTCCTGAGAACTGAAATCAGACAGCAGGTGAGATTCAAAGCAAACGACAGGAAATGCAACTAAACTCTCTTCCTTTCCTGGTCCATCACAAGACGAGCTGGTTCTCAGACATCATCATAGGAAACATGTAGCTTTTAAATCTTTACAGGTTTAAATTGAGACCTCATAGCTATCTTCCATTTTCCCATTTCTTGAAGAAACTTTCTGCTACTCCACCTATATACCAGGCTAGTATTTTCAGAGGGAGATGGAAGAAAAGGTGATTTGAATGTTACACTGCCAGTGTGCAATTCTCATTCAAAAAAGTCAAGCTGGAAACCTGCACTAATTTCTATAACTACCGTTCTTTCCAACTAGTTCTCTAACTGAATTACACTTCTATATTGCAGCCATTATTCACTAGTTATACATAGAATCTCAGGTTAAATCATGTTGGGAACAAACTGAGGAGGTTTCTAGTCCAAGCCCCTGCTTTCAGCAGGATCAGCTGTGAGCTTAGACCATATTGCTCACAGCTTTATCCACTGAAAAAATGGATCAAGAAGCTTCAAGGATGGAGATGACCCAGAACTGCAGGCTGCCTGCTCCACTGCCCTGAAAGGGGAAGATGATTTTCTATATATCCAGAATCTGGACAATGCTTCTAATTCTAGATTTACAATAATCTAAGTAATATAATAATCTAATTCCAGATTATATTTAGCACATCCATTCTTCCACTCCCCCTATGCTGTTGGGTTTTTTGGTTGGTGTTTGAGTAGGATTTTCGGATTTTTTCGGAGGGGTTGTTTTTTGTTTTGTTTTGGGGTTTTTTTTGGTTGGTTGGGGGTTTTTTGTTGGGTTGAGGTTTTTTTTTTTTTTTAATCTGAGCACCATCACAGGTTCCTTGCTTAGCTAAGATAGTCTCCTGATATATCTGCTTGTTCTGAATGTCAGGACAGATCCTCCTTGTGTCTGGAATGGTCTCCAGTATCAAGGCAGCCTTTGGCTGAGGTTTTTTTTGTTAAAGAGAGCTGGATCTGGGCTAGCACTTAAGTGAAAATTCAACCAGGAAATGCATACACCAAGTATAAAACAGATATTTAAAAGTGCAATTATTCAGAGAAGTCTTTATCAGCACAACTCCACTAAAAGCTTCAGTAATCTTTCTACTGTTTAAAAGTTCTTAAAAACATTTTTAAATGGATACCACGAGTTTTAGCTTGCTGTGTTCAATCAGACCCTTTGTTATTATAATACACTGAAGGATTCAGAATTTTACCATCTCAGAGAGAAAAAGCATTCGATTTTTCCCCATTAGGATTCAGATGAAATTGAAGCCTTCAAGCTTTGAAAGCCAAGCTTGCATTGTGCTCACACATCACATTTCCATGCTGACAATGGAAATTCAGCAAACCCTGCTTCACACCCCAGTGCCACAGGCCCTGCTCTCTCTCTGTTTTACTTAACACAGGAGAAACAAGGTGCAGGTTCAGTGCAGTGTGGGACTCGTGAAAATGAGGAGAAAATGAGAAATGTGTGCATTTCCCAGATGGTGAGTGATGAACACTTCCTGCCCTACCCAAGAGCAGACACAGGAAGCATCACTCTCAGCACTCAGAAGTCACTGTACTGCAGGTTTTTCTTTTTTTTTTTTTGTTTTCTTCCTCGTCATCCAGGTGTCAGACAGCCTGGCTGAGAAGCAAAAGTCCCCTGATTTCACAGAAATTCAACAGTTAATTTATTTCAGATAGAAAGCCCCAGAAAGAAAAGGATTGGGTTTCTGATAAACTGTCTAAGCTTATTACAGTTTAACTCAGAAGTGGTCGTAAGAAAGAGGGAATTACTGGATATGCATGTCAGAGAAATGTGCTTTAGTATGGTGAGGAAATACTCATGTAATTCCTTGCATTGACTGTGGTATAAACACAACCCTTAATGCCAACTACATTTATTATAAAATATTGATAATATTTTTCTGTGAAGTCAAGTCATGAAAGTTTGAAATTATGCCAGAGAGAAAATAATAGCCATAAGAACAATTTTATCCAGCAGAGGTTCAAACCAAAGGCTTCCAGCAGGTCATGGTGACTTACAACAGCCACATGAAGCACTCAGAGAGGCCAGGGACACAACTAAAGACACAAGAGCTGAGAGCACAGCATCCATGGAGACATTTAGAGGCTGAGACAGACAAAGGCAAGACCTGCTGTCATCTCCACAAAGCTATGAGAATGGATGCAAGGATTGGACTGTACTTTAATCCGCATATGATTGATAAAATCAGGGAAAACATCATTGTGTGCTCTCCACAATGACATCAGGAGCTCCTGCCAGGCTTTCTCCTTCACTGCCATGGTACAGAAAAACCCCCGAAACTCCACAAGGTTCCCTCAGAAGCTCGGGGAAACCCTACCAAAAAAAAAAAAGAAAAAAAAAATCCCCTAAAAGCATTCTGCAGATACTTCAGAGGCAGGTGGGGCAATTTTGGGCTGAACTGGAGTTTTACAGGAATGTTCCTGCATTGCCATTCTATAGGGAGGAAGTGAAAGAGCCAAAAGCAGATTTCAGGAAAGCTCTGGTCCCTTGTCCTTTAGAGTCAGGTCTCTCATAGACCCAGTGCCACAAGACTCTCTCAGGGGCTGGATCACTGCTCAAGGTTTGGCTTTTGGGATTCTTTGATGCTGGCTGACATCAGGCCCCACTTATTTTTCAAATTCAGAACTCCTCCTGTATTTTGAGGAGTCTGATGCTGTTCAGCCCTACTCATGCCTTACTGGTTGCAAAATTAGAACCCATTGAATTAATCAGGAACAAAAGCTAACATGGGGAGCATCTTAACTTCAAAAAAAAAACCCAAATAGCTCTCAAAAAGACCCAAATCTCAACCAAATCAGTCCAACACCAAAAATGAGTCCACGAAAACCAACAGCAAGATTTTCATCTTGATGGCTTCACTATTTCTTTCCAGAAAACTTTTGCTTGTAGCAGAAATTAATTCTAAAACTAATTTTTGATGGCTACCATTACTCTGTTATGGACTGACTATATAATATGAGACAAAAATGTTAAAGTTTCAAAACAATATCACTGCAGCTCAAAAGCACCCACCGGCCTTTTTTTTTTTAATTTTTAATTTAATGCACACTATTTCCTCTCCCACAGAAACTGGTTTCTATTTCCTTTAAGTGCTAGAGAGATGGATTATCAGTAGTTGATTTCTTCAGGTCACATAAGAGACACATTTCAAAGAAATCACTTGTTTTCACAGCTCAGCTACGTGCCAGGCAGGAGGAGTTCTGCAGGGGACAGCACTGCCAGGCTGGGCACTTGAGCTCAGCTCAGATGAGGCCAGATTAACCCCAGGGAAGTTTATGCTCAACAGCAAGAGCACAGCAAAGCTGAAAACTGGCCACACGTGGAAGATACCAACCTAAACCAAAACAGAACTTTCAGGAACAAAGCAGGGCTGGAATGGAGAGTGAGGGAGGGTAAGGCCAGACAAGAGTGACCAAAAAGAAACAAAAAAGAAGAAGTCAGAAGGAGAAGCTTGAAATAATTTTGACCAGCAAATGGGACTTGGAGTTCATGGAACTTTTCATCCTCTTTGCTTTAATACAACTTGTCCAGTGTTGTAACCTTGGAAATTTTCTCAGATTTTTTTTTCTCTTATACTCCACCAAGCAGTCCACAGAAAGAACAGAAAATGATGAATTGCAAAGTGATTGAGAAACAGGTTGAATATTAGCAAATATTTATAGGCATCTTCTGTGCACATAAAACTGGATCAATTACTCATCACAAACCTGCAAGAGATCTGGAAAAGAGGAGAAACCAGCTGGTGACAACCAGCTATGCTGCTGTTCCTGCAAAAAGTTTTCCACTGTCCTTTTACTGGACAGAATGAACTACGACAATGCCAATCTTAAAACAAAGGATTTTATACAAAATTTCAGGATTATTCTAATAAGACCTAAAACCATAAGGCTTAAGATATATTTTTTGCAATTTTCTGTAATAATAGGAAAAGAGAATAGTTATTAAGTGAGAAAGTATTTCAAGGAGCAATTGGCCATCATGTATGAAATAGAGGAAAGTATTATATTGGTAGATTAAGGCTGTGGGACATGAAAAAGGCAGGTCTGCACCAACCATCACATGATGAAACTGAAAGAAATCCAGAAAATTAGGAGGGAAGAAGGTCTGTGAAAAGTTTTGTGCTTGGTCAGGACATGACTATTCCTCATAGCATCATGTAAAATCCCACCAGACATTTCTGTCTAGAGGAAACAAGGGTAGTGGCCCTGAATATGGATGAACGTGTATGGGTTTGAAGCATCGTATTTTTAAAGCTTAAAGCCGAAAATAAGTAGCTCTTCTGTCACTAGAAATGTCAAGTCAGAGTATTCAGGACAATAGAATCATGAAAACTGTAGGGAACCAACATCTAATCCACCTGTGGGACCTGGTGCAACTCTTTCACCAAGCAGAATCCCTTACCATAACCAAAGTCAGAATTAGCAAAGAATTTTTAACTTGGGAAACTCCATGCAGGTGTCTCCCTGGTTTTCTGTGGCCTGTAAAAGCAGAATGCTGCTCCAGCAATAAAAAAAAAAAAAAATTCTTGCCAGCCCTATGAATCTTGCAGTTCCTGTTTTCCCTTTCACTTCAGTTGTACACATACCTAAGTCTTGTACACATTTTTTTCCCATTGTTGAGATTGGGAAACTTGCACTGGGCTTTACAAGTAAAACCTTAAAGATGGGTAGGCTTGCATAGAAAGAGTGAATTAGAGTCAGGGAAATATTCCATTGAGAAAAAAAAAAAGGATGCCCTGAAGATCAGAGTTCCTCAGGGGAAGAAAGGATTTGTCCACAGAGGAGGAAAAAAGTGACTGATAATCTTAGTTCCAATGCTGGTATGTCTGCTCATGAATGCAGCAGGCTTTGGTGTTGCAGAGTTTGGGCAGTGTTTACAGGAAGGCAGGAGGGTATTTGGGCTTTACATTGCCTTTACACTTTCTGTGACCCTGAGATAGGGGTTTATGTGTCAAATGTGCAACTCTTCTCGAAATCAGACACTCACAGCTGCCAGTCTTCTTTCGACATTTGTACATTTCTACACGTGCCTTCCTTCATGGATCGTTACATAAGTTTACAAACAGACCTGGCTTAGGGGGAACCAGAGAGGCAGCACTGATTTTTTTTTTCTTTCCTTCTTTCTTCCCAGGGATAAGGAACACCAGTAGTAATGCAGAGATTGGGGCTTAGTGATGTGGATTACTGGAGAGGACTCCCCAGTGTGTTAGGAGCATTATTAATTCAGGATATGAGAACAGCAGGACATAAGAACATCAGCTAATTCCAGCTGGTCTGCTTGGTAGGCACAGCTTTTTTCTCATTCACAGCATAGTATTCCACCTATTCCTACTTCACTTTTGACTGTATTCGAGTCCAGTACCATCAGGATCCCAAAAGCAAAGGTTACCACCTCCCCTAAGGTCCAGTGGTATGGTATCTCTCCAAGCAACAAGTCACCTGTGAGTTATCCCATACTAACATCACTGATTCCCACCAAATAAAGTACCTGGAGAGTAATTCAAGTATTTTGGTACCTGGAAACAATTCAAATGCTGTGGGACAGCAGCAGCATCCTGGTGTAAATGACAGGAATGCTATTTTCTCTTTACTCAGGAGAATATTTATTGCAAGAAGGTGAAGTACAATGAGACTCAGTAGCATGAGAATTCCTTTCTACAGGAAGGTCTGACCCAACACCTGTTACCATTGACACATTTAACAAATCCCAAAGGTATGGACAGTAATTTCACTTTAAATGGGGAAAAGGCATTCCTCATCTTGTAAATGAACTGTCAACAGCTCGCCATCGATAACAGATACAAAAAATTACCTGGTACAAAAGAGCAAACAATCCTATTCTTCAAGGAATCAACACCATCCCCCACACTCACAGAGCTTCACTGGTGGATTACTTACAGTCACCAGCTGCTGTAAGTTCAAGACATTGTCCCACTTTTAGCCTGAGGCTACAGAGTTCTGGGAGACAGATGAGATGGGAAATGATTTTCCCTGTTGCTTTTCACCCTTTTGCTGCCCTCCTCAGAGAAGGGTTTGGATGCAGCATCTCTCTGACCTTCCCAGCAATGGAACCTCCCAGCTCCTGACTGAGGGAGAGTGATGAGATGCTGAGAGGGGCAGAATGACAAAACCCAGCCCGTTAGATACAGAACAAATCCAGCACTGATATCATCCCTTCCTTCTGTTCAGGCGGGTGAGAGCAGTCAGTAAATACCTCTGCACGAAGGGCAGTGCCCACTGAGAGCGTGGAGATGAATATTTCCTGCAGACACAGCCGTGTTCCTGCCAGCCTGCTGTGCTCCAAACCACCCCACTGCTCACAGCCTGTCCTTGCTCATCTGTCTGCAGGAGGCTCTCGGGCTCTTTGCATCACAGCTCCTGTGGAAGCTGAGGATGTGTCAGCACTTATCACCCTCATGAGCAGCCCTACATGCATCATTCACAAGCTGTTTATAAATAATCAGCGTTGCACACGTTATTTAGTTAAAAAAAAAAATCAAAAAAAACAAACCAAACAAGCCAACAGCTCTGAAACATTACAGAAAAAATGAACCCAAGCAAACAAGCAGAAATTGGGATGCTCAGGGGCCGGATTAAGCATTTCAAACATCTACATCACCATCCTGGACAGATAAATAGAGTTACACTTAATTCTTTGTCTTGCTTTATATCCATGGCTGTTTTTTCACAGTGGAACACAAGCATGGACAAACAGCTCACACCTCCCTCAAACAGCTGGTAATATTCACTCTGTGTTTACAACACCACCCCAACCTAATTAATATTTATACATGCCAAGTGGCTCATAATTAGGGAGGAATTCCTGAAATACGGCATTGTGCTTCCAAAGAACCCAACTTGCAAAAATTAAACCAAATTAAATAAGTTCTCGTTGGTTCAAAACCCCTTCCTGTGAAAACCACTTTAAATATTTTCACACAACATATCTAAAGTAACCTTCTGGTTTGAAGAGCAGCAGGGGAAACAGATTTTCCCCTACTTGCAAATGGGTTGCTGCATATGGAATTTTTATTACAGGGGTGTCTTAAAGTACCTTTTCCTTGTCTTCTGCTGAGCCCACCTAACCAACTGAGAAGTATGAAATTGCAAGACACAGGCATGCAACAAGTGAATTTTGTCAAGAAAAAACTGCAGTATTCGCAGCTCTGTTGTTCAAAACAAAAAATACTTCTGACTTGCAAGTACCTATCAGAAATGGTCAAGAACTCAAAGTTCTGGAGGGTTTTTTTTTGTTTTGTTTTGTAATAGACATACAACAGTCAAACACGACAACTCCAAAGCAATTGAGCCTCCTCTGGTTTAACCTCAACCACGAGACACCGCTGTCTGTTTTCTTTCTCAAAAAGACTCACGTCACTGAGCACCGAAAGGGGAACTTGCAGAGTTTGTGATGAGGACACACGATAAACAGCTCAGCTCCCAGGGCTGCCTGCAGCAATAAAAGGCGGCAGCAGAGGCAGGAGCTGCCACTCGGGGCTGCAGCACCAGCCCGCCCAAGGAAAATGCCAGGGCTCTTCTTCTCCCACAGCAACATGACTGAATTAAATGGAAAAGAAGACTGCAAGCTTGCAGAAGGCAAAGTCCATAAAAAGAAGCAAAAGGCTTTGTAAGTATATAAAACTTACCCTAAAATTTAATATAGTGGAAGTGAAAATAGCACTCCGCTAATCTTGGAGGTTATGAATTAGCACTGTGGTTCAGGCTAAATGAACTAAACCTGCTCAAAGCCCGGCATTGCAATATCTCTAAAAAAAGCTTGAGCTGAGACATACCAATTAATTCATTACTTTAAGTAATCAGAAATAGATTTTGGATACAGTGAGGGCCTCAGTCTTTTTTAAAAAATTACTTGGATATGTAACTGCCCAGACTACATTCATAGGATGGAGCTGTCTTTGTTTGAAAGTTTGAAGAAAATTTAAATAGAAGTGCAACTGCAATTCTAATGGATTATTTAAACGTCTGTTTGCTGTTTCAGTGGGGCAGACCTCAAAAGTTATTTGAAGTGCATGGTGCCACATATTGAATCTGGGATCAAGACTTCCAACTCTAGAAATGTCATGTAAGTACAGAAACACACCAAGTTATGAAATACAATCGTAGCTGGATTACTAGATAGTAAATTGCTTCATTCCTAAACTACTTCTAGAACAACAAATATTGTAAAAGGATCTAGAATCTCCAAAATTCAAGAGAGGTGAACATTAGTAATTAGAAACTACTCATGGAGTTAAAGATTTTTAATTAGTGATTTGATATGTTTGCATCAAACAGTGAGGGAGAATACACTTCAGTTAAATCCATTTTTTATCAGAGGGACATTGTAAGCACTCTCTAAAGTTTTATAAGAAAAAATACTTCTCACTTAAATGAGGAGTACAGGTATTACCATTTTTACTGCAAAAATGTGGAAACAGAAGTACAGGTACAAAATAATTTTATCAGTGACATTCAAAGACTATTTTCCTGGGAACAGAATTCAAGATAACCTCATAGTTCCATACTTTTTCCATCTCTATTTTTCTCAACGTGGACTGTCTCCAGGATCTTGGATTATGACAATGACATAAATTTAGTAAAATGCCTGGTACATATTCCTGGAATATAATAATAAATTATAAAATTTGTCTCCTTCAGACATGCAAACAAAACCCCATGGTTTCTTGCCTAAAGCCTTTTCTTTTTCTTGTCACCTTAGGCTTTCTGCAGAGGAAGTTATTCAGTGGTCACAGTCTTTGGAAAAGCTCCTGGCCAGCCAAAGTAAGTCTGTCAGCTCAGTATGACTTTGCTCTTACTTTGAGGACAACGTTTTATCTAATCTCACCAAACAGGCAAAGCTGCAGCATTGTATAAACACTGTCAGACAGTGGGCAGCTACACCTCAGTTTTTTACAGCTCTGCTGTAACATGGACACTGCCCCAGCTTGACTTCCAGGTTGGGTTTTGGGGTCCTTTTCCATTTTCAGTGTAGCAATTAACTCCCAAATAGCTCATTTTGATCAGTATTCAATCCCTGGATAATACATCAATTTAATCTGGAATTTTCTGTCCACTTACACCCTAAAACAATCCACCCTAAAAGAATCCATTGTTATAGGATCAGGATCCAGAGTCTAGATCTAAAAACACTGAACATAATTAGGGAGACTCCCATCAGCCTCCATATTAGAATATCTGCAGTACGTTGAAGGGAAGAACGGTATTTTGGCAAGATTTTACATCAGATTTCAATACAACTCCTGCTATTTATTTTCTCCTTCCTGGTCACAAGTAGATACAGTAAATGATGATTTATTTTTATTTAGGTGGCCAGGGTGTCTTTCGGGAGTTCCTGAAGTCTGAGTTCAGCGAGGAAAACATCGAGTTCTGGCTGGCTTGTGAGGATTACAAGAAAACCAAGTCTGATCACTTACATGGCAAAGCAGAGAGGATTTATGCAGAGTTTGTTCAGTCAGATGCCATTAAGCAGGTATGCACATATGCGTATATTAAACAGGTATAATATATATTACAATATTGTATATGTAATATATTTATATTAAGCAGCTATAATATAAATTATAATGTATTATATAATACGTGCATTAAGCAGGTATATATGAAGGGAGAAGTGTGGCTGCTCTGAGATGTTCACACATACTCACAGTTGCATAAGAAGCAGACACCGACACTTTCAGGGCCCTCCTTGCATCACAGCTGTCTGCAGTGTGGCATTATCAGATCTCACAAGCAGTCACAGGGATAGGGCAGTGCTGGCACAGCTCAGCACATGACACTCTCGGCTGAGCCAGCCCAGCTTGAACTGCTGACAGCATCTGGAGGTTCTTCCTGTTTGCTGGTGGAAGCACCACAGAACATTTCTCGCCTTTTAAAATATGTCAACCTTCTGGAAAAGTTAAAGTTCTTAACCTTGATCATCTTTAAACTGGAGACATTCAACATAGGATTTCTTTTAGTAACTGGAGGCTGCTCCTCAAAGTTGAGCTGTATTAATTCTGACTCCAGAACAAACTACATTTCTATAGTGAACAGCAATTTCTGTGCCTAACTGGGATACAGATATTTGATTTTCCCCAATTTACGGTTCTGACACTGAACTATCATAGAGTTCAAGGCTGCAAATGCAGATATTGGCAAAGAGATCTAGAAAGAGACTATATTTAAAGTTAAGTTTTTAATGGCATTTATTTTTTTTCTATTCCAGATCAATATTGACTACCAGATGAGGGAAGCAACAGCCAAAAAGGCTCAAGACCCAACTCACACACGTTTTGATGAAGCCCAGAAAATAGTGTACATCCTTACGGAAAGGGATTCGTATCCCAGATTTTTAAAATCCAAATCCTACCTGAACCTTTTGAACCAGCTACAAACCAACACTTCAAAATAAAGTGTCTGAAGCAGGAAGAGCCAAGCAGACTCTGTCAAATATCCTGTGAAGAGATCCTCCACGGTGGCTGGATCTTGCCAAGGAAAATCCCTGTCTTGGGAGGAGGAGTGTGAGGGAGATGCAAACAGCTCCATCCATGGCCAGTGGATGCAGGATAAAAGCTGAGGCTGCCATAAGGGTGAGAGCAGCACAGGGAGAAAATCCTCCCCTCCCATATGCCATGGGGTCAAGGCAGGGTATGGAAAACGATGTTTGACCTGCACTGTGAACACTGAACCGTGTCTTACATCCCAAAGAACTGCTGATTGTCAGGAAGTGCCAGACTCATGAGCTGCACATTGGGAAAAGATTGTCAAGTTCAGGAGAAAAACCAGACTGACAATTTTGGGCATAACAAGAAAATGCCAAGACAAGACTGATGTCTCTTAAAAACCTATGGAGAGTTAATAAGTGTGAGTGTGAGCTCCACAATGCTGTTGTGCTATGTAAATATATTCTAAATTGACATGTCAATCAAAATCAATAGGGTTTAAATTATATAAGAATTATATAAGCTGTATTTTTATTAAGTTTGTATGCAACAGGCAGGTATGTAGAATCTTTGTTGTTTAATTTATTGAAAAATAAGTAACTATTCATTAAAATACAGTTAAAATAAAGATTTATAGTGGTTTTGCATCTTATTTGAAGTGATTTTTTCATTGTAGTTACTGAAATATTGAAACAAAATTCCTCTCGCTGTGCTACTGCTTCTCATCTCCATAGTCAAATACTAATTTTATCTCCACCACTTCTCTCTTTTTGCCCATTTTACAGAACCATAATCTGAGCTACCTGGAGCAGGTGATACTGATTTACACAGCCCCATCCTCACAACCCCCAAAAAAGAAAAGTTGAGATTATGCTTGAAATTTATAACTAAGAACAAGAGCACTCCCAAAACTTAAGCGTTTGAGACCTTGTGACATTAGAGCTTGTAACAAAAATAAGTCAAAGAATGCCTTGGTTTTATGAGTTCCCATCATGAGACACTGGTATCACATGGGTAGCAAGACAAGATTTTATCTCACCCTTGCAAATTTTCCATTTTTCCAGAATAACATGAGCTTTGTGAGCCCCACTCTTCTCTGTACCAGAGGGAGAAGGTATAAATTCAGAGATGTCACCTCTTGGTGAGAACAGACCATGTTCTTATTGGCACCTTTTGGGGACTTTGGGACCTCCAGGGGAGAACCAAAATCTGTGTCAGAAGCAAAACAGCTGGGAGGAACACAGAAAAGTGCCAACCTCCACTCTCACCTACTGTATTAGCTGGAAGCCATTCCAAATTATATCTTCCTTTCCAGGCTAATAAATGGAGAAGACCAGACCCCAGCCTTGCAGTATTATTTTATGTGTTCCTGAGAGTGCCTGACTGCAAAACCTGAATGCTCCTGGAATAACATAAACCAGCCTCCAGCTGGCATTCTTGCATGAATTAATTTTCCAGGGTCACCAGGAATAAATCTAATTGCTGTACAGTAGGAATAACAACAGTGCCTCCCACACAAGGTACATCACCATATTTGCTCTGACACAATTTACAGGGACCAAATGTCTCTGTTTGCAGAACTTCCAGCTCCCAGAAGATAAAAGAGAACTTGGAAATATCAGCTACCCTCTAAACAGACACCGTATCCAAGTAACATTATTCTTTTAACTGTAAATCCTTTAAATTATTGTGGCCCTGATCTTCCTTTGCTCCCCCTCTGAGGTTTCACAGCTTTGCTATGGTTTAGCTAAACACCCATATGAAATTTCTGACTGAAATCATATTTCATAGCATGGACAGTTAGGATTTCTATTTATTTTTGAATGGCTTGTTGCTAGCAGAGGAGACTGTCATAGCAATTTCACCAACTTGTATTACACAGTTAGGACTGACCAGAGTTTCTAAGGAGGGAAGAACGGACTCTTGTCTTTCTTCCACAAGCATCTATGCCTGCATCATAATTTTGTAGAGTAAGAGAGCAGAAAATTTCTTTTTGAGGAAGAAAAATACCCATTTCACCCTGCACAACTCAACTGTGGCCATTTTCAAATCTCTCACCTTACTTGCAGTACAAACCCAATATCAAAGGTCAATAGCCCAGGCTGTTAACTCCAGAGAGATTCCAGCCCACTCCAGCAGCCCTGACAACAGGACCACATTTCACCAAGCAAGAAACAGCACAGCAGAAATTCAGGCCTGGCTCAGGGATGCTGAAGCCCAGGATTGTGTGTCTGTAGCAGGCCTGTCCAAAGTGGTTGTTTTTACAAGGTCTGAGGGACCTGCATGGCTCAGAACTCACAGATCAAAGGACTCTGAGCTTTGTGTCACCTTTGGCTCAGGCACAAAGTGGGTGCCCTCATCTCCCCCCACTCGTGCCCAGGAATAGCCCCAGCATCACACGTTGGTTTCACAGCTGTGGGCTGGGCCTTTTTTAAAAACTAGATTTCACTTTCCCTCTTTGGAAAAGATACACCACAAGAGAATGGAAATTTGCTGTTCCGTTCACTGACTCTAAAAGAAACGGCCGAATCAGGTTGGCCATCAGCTACAGAGCAGTGCAGGAAAACAGGATGAAGCACATGGAAAAGCTTGAAGATTTGACAGTAGTGACTCAGAATTTTCTTTAAGTGTTCTACCTTACCCCTGAAAAAACATTTTCATTGTTTGTTAATGTTCCAGTGGAAAAATCAATCACTGTACCATCTTCAGGTACACTTCTGAAGTGTATTAACTTCTATTCCAGATCAATATTGACTATCAGATGAGGCAAGCAACAGCCAAAAAGGCTCAAGACCCAACTCACACACGTTTTGATGAAGCCCAGAAAATAGTGTACATCCTTACGGAAAGGGATTCGTATCCCAGATTTTTAAAATCCAAATCCTACCTGACCCTTTTGAACCAGCTCCAATTTTGAAGTGAATTAACTCCTCTCTGTTGCAGCTTTCTTTATGGAAGGACTCAAGAGTCCAGCAGACCCTGAATGGGTATTTACAAGACTAGCTTTGACCTCTCCGATTTGGAAAACTTAATTACCCAAAACAGATATTTTTAATATTATCCTAAATAAAAACATGGTCTAGCATAGTATAAATCTCTCCCATCTATTGAACAGGCCACCCATGGAAACATTGCATTATTATGAACAGTGAAGCAGGAAGGAAATTAAAGCTGAGATGGTGGTGAACAGTTCAAAATTCACCACCGCAGACTCCTCAGTGCCACCCATGCCTGCCCACACTCTGAAGCAACAGGCTTTTCACATGTCACCTTCTTCATGGTTGTGAAATGAGTTTGAAAAGAAAAATAGACCATGGAAAAATTAGATGCTCTCATCTTCCATTCATAGACATGAGTTGGTTGTTTCAGAGTGTGTAATGTCTACAGATGAAGCTTTTTGAAATTAAATCTTTAGTCATTAAACAGAGGCAGAAACTGAAAAACAATTTCTTGCTTAATATTCATTGGATGATAAAAACTTGTCTTGGATGCTCAGAAGCAAAGTCAGAGGGGACTTGAGGTTATCCCCTTACTTTGTTTGAGTAGATAAACCTCAAAGGTTTTAGTCACTAAAAGGGGATTTACATCAATCAAGAGCCAATGTGCCTATTTTAGAAATAAACACATTCCCCCTCATTTCTCAAAACATCCCCAGAAATTACCCTCTTGAAAGACCCCAAAGATGATCAACATTTACATTCTACTGAGCACTTCTCTTCAATTTCTTCAAGCACCACACAGCCTTAAAGCACTCATCCAAACTCGTTCAGTGACCTGCTCTCACATGGTCCCTTTCACTAACAAAGTTAAAAATAGCTTGAGTAGAGCACGAAATGCAGAAATGTAAATCTTTCAGGACCACTCTAGCTTTGTGTTGAGACAGAGAAGGAAAAAGAGCAGATTAGCAGTGTTTCTCTTCAAAGTCTGTGACACAGCCAAAGTACTAAAGTGGCAGCAGCAGCTGCCTACAAACTCAACATCACTGGAGTCACAAGGGGTTTGGGGTTTTTCTTCAAGTCACTGTGGCCAGAAGGTTTCTGCTATTAGAGGGCTAGCTTTAAAAATAAAACAAGATAAACACTATCTGCATAACACTAATAACTCATCAACCCATGATTTCCATACCACCTATGGAAAAAGTTTGTAATGTATTTACTGTGGTAAATGGTTTGTCAACCATGAAGGTCGAGAAGGCAGCTTTAGATACAGAGAAGAGACTCAATTTTGAACAGAATTTGACCAGCCATGGGTTTGGGAACATGCTTGTTGTTTCTGCTGGTCTGAGGAAACTTTGGACACTGTGGGTGTTCAAACAAAGCCCAAAGTCCAGCCAGGAACTCTCCAGGTGCTGGAACAAATGTCTGGAGGGAAGGGGGCCCTGGACTAACACAGTATGACTCAGCCCATGCTTTAGTCAATAATTTGACACTGAGCTATGTCAAGATGAAGAACTGGCACCTTCCAAAGGAGGACACACCTGTGGGGGATGTACGAAACCCTGCTCACTGCTGAGCTGTGTGGAAGTGTGAATGCAGAGTGTCACAGAGCTCAGGGCACACACAGTGCTTGGGATCCAAACCACAGCACACCTCTGGGAAGCCTGGCTGAAGGGGTAGGGTGAGAGTTCCTGTAAAAACTAGTCCAAGCTTCTCATGGCACGATTTCCTCTGCTACTGAGATGGCCACAGAGCATCAGGCTCACATGATGACATCAGCTTTTGGAAATAAAAAAGGAACAGAAAGGTCACAACTGAGGGCAGGTTTCCAGAAGTGCTATCTAGGGTCCAGTCTGTTCTCTCTCAGCAGGACAGTGGTTAATAGAGTTTACAGAAATCAGTCACCATGTAAGATTTGTCCAGCCTTATTGATAAAACCTAAAGCCATGAATAGAGAAATTATTCAAATTCCTCATGCAGTGACTATTAGCAGGCAATGCCAACTTCTACCCAGAAACAAAAACCACTCCATCTCTATATCTGCAGACAACTTATTGGTTGTTTTTGACCTACTGTAAATACTGAAGCTGTGAACACTGTTCCCTGCATCACTGTGAGCAGAACTTTGTGGCACAGAAAGCCTAACTTTTTATGAGGTTATTTTCAAATATATAGGAAGAAAGTTCCCAACATGATCTCTCAAAACCACCAAGATGTAATTAGAGAAACCAGACCCTTCTTTGGAAACACCTATGGCTGAACTGAGAAGCTTAGCTCAAGAACACTGAGCTATACTAAATTTAGTACTTATTTCTGTACTAAACCCACTCAAGCAGCAATGAGGATGAGTAGCAGCCACATCCACTTTGTGCTCTCCTCAGGGTTAACAAAGACCTCTCAATATTCCACTGCTTTCCCTGTGTTTGGGCCTGGATCTCCAGGCACATCCTCAGTGCTCCCATTTAACACGCCCTTGTAGGAAATAATTAATACAAGGGTGGGAGGGGAGAAAACCTGAAGAGAACACAAGAATTAAGGAAGGTGATGCCAGGTGAGTGAGTGCAGGAAAGGAAACAAAGACTGAGCAAGAACTCCTCTGGGAGATTTAGTCTCAGTGATAAGAAAAGTGGTTGCAATCAATATGGTCAATATACCTCGTCTAAACTGGCAGCTGAGGGTTAATCCCTAGAAAAAGCACAGCTCTGACAACTGCTAAATTCATCTGCTCTGATGTGATACAGCCATTTTCCCAGTTTGATACTTCTCCACATCCCTTATTTTCTCTCTGGAAAGCACATCCAGCCAACCACTGAATAAACCTGCAATAATCGATTCCTGGGCAGCACAACCCTTCTCCTTCAGCATGACACCAGATGACATCTAGTGGAATTTGTGTGCAATAGGAGGAAGGGTGGGATTTGGGTTAAATCAAGTGGTTTTACAGAGCAGCAGCACACCCAGTTAACAACGAAACTCTCCACGCTTAAGGACTTTAAATATTCTGGTAGGGAACTTTCTGGGTATCAAGCTGTAAGTGATGGTAGTGGAAAGAGCTGACATAGAGAAACACTGCAAAACCGTTTTGGCAACCCATTAATTTTCAAATTTTTCTTCAGAGCATGGTGAAAGATACAACAAAACATGAAATTAGCAACAAATTCTGCACCTAAACACCCCTCCTTCACCCCCCTAGGCATGAGAGGTTTGCAGAATTTTCTTCAGCTTAATAGCAAAAACAAACTAAGGGACAAAACCCTGGGATGAGTTTATTTCAATTTTAAGCAATATTACAGCACTTTTTAATGCCTGTAATACAGGAAAGAAAATGTTTGAAAACAAAGCCATTGGTTACTGATTCTCAGTCACTGCACAATTTAACTTTAGAAAGATATGATCATATGGTCCCCTGAAATCAACTAATAGAAAAAACAAACCCTAGATAGTTCACTATCACTCACACTAATAATGAGATTTTAGATGAGTTTTACTTTAATGCAAATAAAGTTTAGAGTAAAAATAAGATGTATTTAGGCTCTTGCAAAAGAATGTACATAAGCACATATAAGGTTTTTCCAGATCTGTGTAGATCAAATACTTAAACACTGGTACAAATCACTAGAGACTACCAATGTGATTGGGATTTTCATTCTGTAACTTTTCCAGAGTCACAGTTATTAATAAAGGTGATTTTTTCTTATTTTAAATTTAAGGAGTTCCACAAATGACATTCTTTATGGACATATTTTAACATGTCAGGTTCTGGCCCTCAGATGCTTTAGTATATAACTGCCTGTATATGAAGCATTAGAAGTATGAGAAGACACGGGACAAACATCTCACTATCGTGATTATTTGAACAATCAACTCAAGTTAATTTGCTCCTGCCCATTCCCATTAGAGAAATGGAGCAAAATGCTCCTAAATCCTGTGTACAAAGAACACAGAATGAGATTTAATGAAATAGCAATCCACAGAAAATAGATCCCTGTGATATTTGCCCTTCTCTAAGCTCAGGCCAAGGTCTCTTGTGATGCTGCCCTGCTCTGACCAGGTTCTGCTGGAGGTGAGCACACCACACACATTTCCTCCCCAGCAGGACCAGTGCTGTGGGAAAGGGGATGCACATCTCATACACAAAGCCTGTTTACCAGCAGGGCGAGCTGCAATAAAATAAATGAGTCTACTGCATTGTTGGAGTACCTGAATTGAAGTTCCAATCCTACACAGTTCATGCTCTGCCTGGGAGGCTCTGAGAGAGGAAAAGAAGATGAGTCAGAGCAGAGAGATAAGACTGAAAGAAATATCACAGCACAGAGCTGGGCTGTCAGAGGGAGCAGGACACAACCCTCCCCTCCCTACAGGGTCACTGTGTGCCTTGCAGGCAATGGCAAATTCCCAGAGACCCCAAGTCACAACTGCCCCAGGAAGGACAGAAAGCCCTCCAGAAAGATCCCCTCCTGTGACTGATTTGCAGCAAGCAGCTGAGCCAGTGCTTCTGTCAAAGCCCCAGCACCACTACAAATCCTGTCAGTCAGTCTTTGTCACTCTTCCAGTGACAAACAGCAACTCCAGAGCTATTGCACTTCACAGCTCCTTCCAAACACTTGATGAGTCTCAACTGAAAATGAAGCCATAACCTGGGCAACAGCTATAAGAAAAGTGACAGAGGACATCACACAAGTTTAAAAAGTTTTAACATCCCTCAGATGCTGTGCAGTAGCAGGTTAGCCACGTAGGAGCACACAAAAGCCTGACACTGATGGGTCAGAGCAGAAAATGTTTCTCCCAGAGCACTCCAAAGTGCTTCATAATGCTGGCTGTAAGAAGAAAGTTGGTTTCAGTGCAAGGGTACTCATGCTTTCTGTCTCATTTCAACATGGACCTCAGATTTCATAGGAAGAACTTTGATAAGGAAATGGAAAACATTAGTCACAGGACTTGGACAACACGTGCAAGATTGCTGAAGTAAAGTACAGCTTTGTGTGGTTACAGCTGATCAGTAGGGATGGCAAGATCCTTCCAGTGCCAGCAGGCTCTATGAGTGCAGCATCAGAGCCCAAAGGAACATTTCTGATGGAAACCACGGGCACTGTGTGCCTGTGATGGGCATAAAAGAGGAGTCAGGCACTAGTATGAGCAGCATAGGCACACACTGGGGGTACTAAGACCATCCACACTAAGAGAAAATGACAAAACAAAAAAGGTCAAGAAATTTGGAAAGCTACCCTGGCAAATGCCACTACTAAATGAAGCTTTTTAATTAATGGAAACAACCCAAAAAAAGTCTCTAAGTATGAGATTTTGCAGTTTGAAACATTATCAGGAAAAAGTAGCATAGGTGGAGGAACACCTGTTTTTTCTCTTGGCATGTAAAGTTCTCAGCATTGCAAAGGCATTTATATTAGAAGTATTTCTGATGTACACCCAGCCTTAGCCCTGTACACGTGAATATTTTGTGTAATAGTCAGTGCAAAATCTGAATAACATTATATGGGCAATCAGAACTTTTATATAGCAGTTTCTCTCTGCTGAAAGTTATGCTGTGCACTGAAAGCTGTGGCATCTGGTAGTTAACAGATTCATTGGCACAAATAAGGGTGCTGAAAAATCAAAATGCATGCTGTAATTTGGAAGGTAAATAAAGCATGTTCTTTGATGTACCAAATCAGCTTTCCCCATATTTCTCCAACATAAGATATAAAAACAGTTATTTCCAAATCAGTACTGCTTATATTTTTACAGACATGAATAACTCCAGCACTGAGATTAACTCATCACGAGTCAGGCAATTCCTTCTGCAGAAGAGTTGTAGCTGTGTGGCTCTGCTTGATTAGCAGTCCTGCAGGAAGAACACAACTCCTACACATTAAAGAATTTTGTGACCTTGTGGCAATAATGTCTTAGAAAAAGCAAAGAGAAAGGACACTACATAAATCTTGGGTGAGAAGAGTTCCATGATCCAAGTCAAGTTGTCTGAGCGCTGCAAAGCTGCGAGGAATAGATAAGATGTCATTTCCCATTTACATTAGTTAAGATGTAATTTCCCATTTAGAACAGATGACAGGACACTTAATAGGACACTGTGACAGGTAACACGCTGCTTAATCCTAAACTAACACCCTGCTCCAGGGTGTGCTGCAGCTTTTGCACTGCTCCTGTCTTGTTCTAGGGTTAAGTCACTGTCACTGTCAGCAGAAACACAAAATGTCAGACTAATGAAACACAGACCAAGCCTCGGTGAAAAGATGTTCCAAATCAGCACTGGTAAAGATAAAATCAGCATGCTCTGTTCCTCTGTCCATTAGGAAATGAGTCTGACTTAGAAGAGAGCCACAAAGCCCTGGATGTGTACGCTTGGAAAATGTGAGTTCTCAACAAGTTCAAAGCTTCTAACTCAAATTAAAATGGCTCCTCAGAACAATAACATTTCCTTACACAAAGGTCACTTTGTGCAGCCATCACCTGAAGAAGAAAATTAACAATTGACCCTTTGAATTCAGATGGAAGTAGCTGAGCTAGATTACTTAATATTGCTTCATCTTTCTTGAGCATCTCTGTATAGTAAAAAACCTACATTAATTTCTCCAGGTTTCAGATAAACCACGAAGGCTGCATTTCATTTACATTTCAGTGGATAAAAGATGAATAATTGCAACATGAAAACACCCAAAAAAGAGGGCATTGGGCAACATAGCCTAAAATAAGGCAATAATAACCATAGGCCAGAATTTATTGCATAATTTCATCTTCAGTGTGGAATATTGTGTAGTTTTAGAAGGTTACTTTTAGGCAGAGGGTGAGAGGGGTAAATTCTAGTGGAATGATTCCAAAGTCACAGAGACGTGGCAGAGAACACAGCTGAGAGGATTCTGCAGCAGGCGGTGGCCACTGGCAGTCCTGCAGGGAATGTGAGCAGGAGCTGCAGGGAAGCAGTCGGGCAAAGCTGTGAAGTTTCAATGCCCTGCAGGAAATGTGCTGGGTAAGACTCTCATATAACATAAAATTGAATGTAGGCCTCAGGGAAACGAGGAAAACAACACTAAAGGCAAAGGAAACATTTCACAGCTTCAGAAAGCTGGAGATAAAAACCTTGTCCTGTGTTTTACTGCATGCTTCAGCTGGAAGCAAAAAATTAGTCGTAGGAATTATATGTGCCAGTCAACCCCAGATCTGAAAGAAACTCCAAGTTTAAATAAATAAGGCTATTTTGATTTCAGGCAGGTCTATACAAACTTACAGTCCAGTATAAACTCAGCATCTGGCATTGCTTGAAAGCCAAAGGAGAAGCAGTAAACATGCCCTATGTCACAAGAGATTTTTTTAATTTTGTCTTTTTTGGATAAACATTTTTAACTGCCTCATCCTAATAGACTGCACCCTCTTTTATGGCTATCATATCCATGTAAAGGCAGCTTTTATATGACTTTTATTGACTTTGAGATACACACTGGACAAATGTCAGTGTTAATCTCACTTAACAACTTACTCAGCATTGTCCAGTTTACATTGAGTTCTGATCTCTGATCCTGGTCACCCTGAGCTTTCAGGGGAAAAGAGACTTACAGTTTAATTCTGCTTTGGGTCAGGCTTCAATCTCCTTTCATAATTGCAGAAGCAAAGAGGCAAAATTATTAAAATATTTCTATTCTTCCCTGAGAGACATTCCACTGCCTGGAAATCAATTTTTTTTTTTTTTTTAGTTCTCATATGTTACAAAATATATTTTTGTCAAATGCTTCAGAAATTACTCATTGATAAAGATCAGATGTACAAAATAGGAATATTATTAGAATTGATTGCACTGCTATATGTATAAATTATGAGTTTTTATTTAGAGAAAGCCAGAGCTCAGCACAGCAGATCCAAAACTTACATATTTTCCATGTTTAGGAGAATGAGTCCAAATACTTGCTGGCTTTGCAAGATATTCAGAGCAGAGGAAAACAGGATCAGTTCTAAGCAAGTAAGGATAAGAATCTTATGTTCTGCAGTCCATGCAGCTGAGTGGGAGAAACAAACCCCTCAAAATTCACAGTGGAGGCTTTCATTGTGAGCTTAAGGTGGTGCAAAAGAGAGCAACACCTTCAGAGCTGCCCCAGGTGAGCCCCTGGCTGCAGCCCCTTCCTCCCAGCACACTGGGAACATCCCACTGGGAGCTCCTTTGGTGTTCCACAGGCAGGGGAACACACTCACCCCTGGACTGAGTCCAGATTTGGGCTTGGGAAGAATTAGAATTGGAAAGAGGGATATTTTGGGTCCATCCTTTAGAAGGATTCAGGTTGCTGGCGAAGGCTGGGGATTCACGCGGTGCATGAGAGACGTGGCCAAGTGGCTCCTGCAAGTCCCCAGGTGCCACCAGGCTCTGTGGGGCCAAGCACTGCCAGGAATTTGGGGGAAATCTGTCCCCTGCAAGTCTCCAGGTGCCACCAGGCTCTGTGGGGCCAAGCACTGCCAGGAATTTGGGGGAAATCTGTCCCCTGCAAGTCTCCAGGTGCCACCAGGCTCTGTGGGGCCAAGCACTGCCAGGAATTTGGGTGAATGTGTCTGTCCCCTTGGGGCTGGGGGGGGACTTCCATCCAAAATGCCTCCATTCAGCTGGCAGCAGATCAGACACAGAACTGATTTCTCGAGACAATCCCCACAGCAATGCTGAGGAGCACCTGAGCACCCCTGAAACTGCAGTTTGGGGGAAGTTGGGGGTACAAACCCAGACAGTGTTTCCAAATACTGGGTGAGGATTTCTGCACCATGGTGGTGAGGGGAGCCACTCACAGTGGGGGTGTATGAGAAGTGAAAAACAGCTCCCACAGGACACTATAGCTTAAGTTTTTGAATCCCAGCTATAAAGCCTTAGTTATTTTTGAAGATTTTGTTTGCCAGTGTAATATGTGTACTTCAGCAAATCCAATCGTGTTGCAAATCATTGCAGCAAGACATTTACTATCAGCACAACAGCTATTAAAGGGGTATTAATACAGATCATAATAACCTATTCCCTTGATATTTTTCTGATTTTTAAAGGAAAGTGAAAAGGTTTTCCTCTGTGTCAGCTACCCCATCAGACAGGGTCCTTTCTGCTTCACAGATTAATGCTGAAGTTAAATAATCAGAAATGGAAATAAGATGGCTCTCCTGATGAAGTTCAGGGAGACAGATGAGATTGTCACTCGTTCTATACAAGTGCTATTGCTGGCAGAGAGGAACAATTGTCTGCGTCAGGAACAGCAAATATGACTCAGAAATAGCTTGTAAGGAGAGAAAAAAAAATCAGAGAACTAGAGATTCCCACTCCCCATAACCACATGCTTTATGAGTTTTTACAAAGAGAAGGCTAATAGCTCACAAGAAGGAAAAAAAAAAAATCTTTTAGTGGCAAGAGTTACTAGAGAGTTACTGACACCACAGTTCAGTAGTGACAGCATTTCTCTTGCTCTCTATTTGTTTGACCACATCAGCCTCAGAAAACAATCACCCTGTCACACCATGTACTTTTTCAGAGAAAGAGTGAATTGTATGAAGTTATAAATATATTATAAATCATTACCAATTTTAAAAAAGCTACAGAGCAGGTAATGGCTGTTCTGCTGCAGAAATCTATAAAGCATTGTGCAGCACTCATACCAAAGCCAAATTTGATTTTAATTTAAATTTTTAAAAGCCCTGTGATACTAAGTAGCTGTTGACAAAATTACAGCTGCCATGAAAAGCAAATACTCAATGAGAAGGGATCTTACTCCAAATTTGGCTGACAGATAATGGAAAGCACCCACTGGAATACATCCCCTGTCCTTTCTTTTACTAACATAAGCATAAGCATTTTTTCCAAGTTACCAGCATTGGTGTCCTAAAACTGCAATGCATGAAAACCAGTTCGTTGGTGTAAATTGAGCTACATGCACTTAAATGGAGCTTCTGCCCTCAAACATTTGTTTTTCCTTAAATTGTTTAGTCTCTCACCTCACTACTTCGATGCTCTTTCCCAGAATCAGGCAGAAGACTCCTACATGCTTATGAACTTATTGCTTAAGAATAGCAAACATGAAAGTAAAATCTGATTTTAGCCACTTCCAAGGGCTGTGTAGGTTAGTAATAATGTGTCATGCTGCATTGTAAACAGCTGGTGAGAGATGGAAGTGTCTTCCAGCTAAGATTGTATTAACCTTTCGTTATTTACCTTATGCTTGGACCTTATGTTCAGCTCTCTGATAAGCCTTCAAATATTACAATAAGATCTTGTGTCCCAAAGACTTTGCTACTAAATACAAACATCAATATTTCCTAAATTCTGTGCTAATTCCTGTCTCCAGAGAAGTTGCTGTCTAGAAAGGCAGTGCTTTTCTTGTGTCTCTCCTAAGCACAGTTCAAATAAGTGAACACCATTTCTAGAGGAATTACATGGAGCACCTTGAAATGGAATTGCATTTGTTACAGCAAGAAAAACATTTGTCTCAGCATAGCAAGCACAAGATCCGGGAGACACAGGAAAGCCTTTTAAATGTAAATTCCATACAGTTCATTTTTAAATTAAGAGACAGGTTTTCAACAAGGTAATTAATTATTTTATACTTTGAGCCACAGCTAATCCTGCAATAATGACCTTTTTCCTGAAGGGTGTCTTTGGTGGTAATGCTGCAGTGTCTTTTGAAAATCTGGTAACAAGCAGATGTGAGCAATTGTGTGTTTGTGTCCCAGATGGATGGCTGAGAAAAGTTCCCACAAAGCAAAATCAATAACTCATGCTGCCTTATACACAGCTAATGCAAAACCCCTTTGTGACATGCCTAGCACGCATCACACTGGAAATAAACATAGCATGCTGCAAATGCTTTCCCAAACTTGCCATTTGTGCAATCACGCTGATTCCTTTACAGACATGTGATGAGGGCATGGTTTATCTGCCACATCCCCCCTCAGAGCACTGAACAGCACCTTCCACGAGCAGAAAAGTGACAAAGTTCACTTGGGAAATCCTGCATGCCCCAAAGGCACCATTAGAATGGCATATCTATGCAGGGGAATGCCGTGGAAGGCAGCTCCAATGTCCAGGGATGGGAAGAACTGTAGGTGCAGCAGCAATTCTGAACTTTCCCACTCCATCCCCCTCTGCCTCATACAGGGCTCAGAGCTCTCCCAAATTTCTCCTATGGGCAGCAGTCCAGGACATCACTGCTGAATTGCATTTTTTAAAACAGTGATGAAAAAGTCACACCACAGCACAAACCTCTAAAAATTACTCCTGAGGACTGGCATTATTTTCAAGCTGCAGAAAAACTACAAAGAGCAAGATGATTAACAGCATTTGTAACCCTAAAGATTTTGCCATTAAAATCTTAAACTGGAAACAACCTGGGATGTTACAGCACAGGGAGAAACCTCTCAGCAGAAAACTGCATTTTGGAGACAAAATGACAGCAGGAGAAGCAGGCACACAAATGATCACCACCCCTGCCAGGGGACAGGCTGTGCTCAACACCTTCACAAACGTGAAAGGCCAGAATGCTGAAAGTTGGCTTCATATAAAACACTTCTAGCTTCCAGAAGTAGTCAGAATGATGCCCTGCTTAAAATGCCTCCTTCACTACACTTAAAAACACTACTGATTGAATTTTAACTAATTAAAAAGCTTTATGACATCCAAAAAGGAAAGGTGTGCTCACATGGAAAGCCAGAGACTCTAAACCCAGAGGATTTGCAGCTCTTTAGGAAAGGTGGGCAAAGTGTTTCCTACCTTAGATTTACTCTAGGATTAGATTTACTAGGGAACCCTGCATGTGCAGGAAAATGCAAAGTTGAAGGGTAGGGGTGAGATGCTGAAATTAATTCCCTATTTTGACATAATTTAATAATATTTACAAGGTACAATCAAGAATCACACTGCTTTATCAATGTCCCTACTGCCTGCAAAGCACTCTAAAGGCAATGCATATAGACAGGCAATATAAGTTTGGCTTCTGGAATATTTACAGATGGGCCTATGATCTACAAGACCTACTTGAAGACAGAACACAGCAATGAAAACAGAATTCTGGCTTGCCTGTGAAGCTTATAAGAAGATAACATCACAGAAGAAAAGGATTTCCATGGCTAGGAAGCTCTCCATAAGTTACATCCACCCCCAGGCTCCAACGAGGTGACTACAAGATCACAGCTCTTTATTTTACAGAAATGTGTCACACAGAAGACCAACAACAAATGCCCAGCTCCTCTTGTAACAAAGGGAGTGAAAATTTCCTGTTCATCCTCCCCCCAAGCTTTTTGCCACACAGATTTTTAATATTTATATAAAATATTAACTTATATTTGATTATTAAATATATTAATTTTATTGTTTTAATTAATTTAATATTTAATATAAATATTAAATATTCATCTAGAGGCAAATCTTTCAACTACATCCACCAAGAACACAAGCAAAAGGCACAACTCTGTTAAGAACCAAGTTCTTGGATCTGTTCTCTTTTTTTAACATCAAATTCAGAAGCATTGATATTACTTCACTGTATTTTGGATTATGCCATTGCTATATATATAGATAGATATAAATATATGTATCTATACATCTATATATATCTGTCTGATCATTGCAAAACTAAAGACTCTACCCAGTGCTGCTGCCCTTTGTAAAATGGGTGAAAAGAAAGATTCCAAGACGTGTTACTTTTTTTTTTGTTAAAGAAAAGAGCAACTTTATATGTAAAGTATCTATTTTTCCCCCAATACGTGGCTATAGAAAAAACTCATTCCTGCTCAGCCAGACGTGCTCTATGACCTTTAATCATTCCTGCTTATTACTCTTCTTGCAAAACTGAGCCAGGGCTGGCTTTTACTGCCACTGCCTCTGGCAGGCTGACATAACTAAAGAATCATCCTGCATTATTTTCTGCTTTATGTGTAACAATGAAATTATTATCGAGTCTCAAAATGCAGCCTCCCTGCTGGCACTGGAGAAGCCAAACCCAAATTCAGCTGCATTTCCAAATGTTGGCTGACAGCAGTTGCTGCTTTGAACAACTAAACCACTCCCTCTAATCCAAATATCGAGCAAATTTTAAAGTTCCCTCTGTTGGTTTTAAATGCCAGTTAGCACAACAGTGCATTCTTGTCCTTTTTTCTCAGTTTTTATTTTTAGTATGCGCAGCTATAGGGAAATCAGCAAGACATTTGCACTTCCAAAAGAGAAATGTCAGTATTGCCAATCACAAATTTATTAGTCAAATGTAAGGGCTTAAATCAGGACAGTTATATATAAGCTGTGCAATTTTTTCTAAAATAGTGTGTACTTGAATCTTGCTATTGGCTGTCTGGCTTCTGGAGCTTCAGGGCATCCCAACTGCACATTTCCTCAATGTTCACTATTAACACAAGAACTGCTTACCACTCTAAAAAACTAGATGCTCATGAGGATATGAAACACAGTTCATATTCAAATTACAGCAGCATTTAGAAAGGGGCCACTCAAATGACTCCTGTGGAAGAGGAAGATCTCAGCCCATAAAAGACATTAGCACCAAACAATTCTTAGAGGTCTCCTCTCCACCCTAACCAACAAGGTCAAGCTGAAAACAACGGCTGGAACTCATCATGAGCTGATGGATTATCAGAGGGCTCCTTTTATCTGGTGTTTTTGCTGACCACCACACCTTTCTGCTGTCACACACCTGCAGTAGTTTATCTGCTGCAAACCATGAGCTGCAGCAGGAAAACTCTAGGAACTTAAACTTTCCCTAAGCAAGGTTGATAAATAGGCTCAATTTTACCTCAGGTCATGACACTTTTCGTAATTTTTTTTTCCCCTACTGGTACTGTGCACCTCCAGGCACGTGGGCTCATCAGAATTCAGGGTTTTTCTGGAATCTAAGTGTAGCTCTAGGAACAATTCTTAGCAGAGGAAAGCAGGGTTGGATAGCAGCAACTTTCAGCTCCTGCTTCCACTGCAGCCACTCCATTCCAAGCCATGTCCACAGGACAGCTCCTGCCTGGGCTGTCCCTGCTCTCTTATTCTTTCTAGAGTGAGCAAGCCAAACCCATCCTGCCAAGCTCCCTCACTGCCTTTGGAGCCCTGTGCCCACATTGTGCACACAGACACTTCCCCACTGCTCTTGACCCCACAGTCACCAGCACTGGGCTGGCTTTTCCCTTCTGGTTTCAGATAAACACAGACAGTCCTGCAAGGAAAGCAGCCACGAGGGATGTTCAAGAGCCAAAGTCCTGCTTTGATGAGGCACAGAGAATAATCTACAGGCACATGGAGGGAGGTTCTCACCCTCCATTCCTTGAATCACAGCTCTACCAAAAGCTCAGACACAGCCTTTAACTAATGGCAACAATTCTGTGGGGAATTGAAGAGAATGGCTGAAAACATAAAAAGGTTTTTTCTGGCACACAAGTGTTTAAGATCTAAAGAACACAGGAGAAATCAGGCAGCAGGGGAACACTTATTAACCTGTTAACTGTTCTGTTGATGTTGGAATTCACAAGGCACTATCTTCCCCCTCCCCAAGGAAAAGTTCTTGTTTTGTTTTCCTCTCCCTACAATAAAACCCCAAAAACCAGGGAAAACTAAAAGTATGTTTTAAAAAAGCATTTTGCTGCCGGGAAATAAGTGTTCATTTGTCTATGCATTACAAGAGAAAAAAAATTGCAGTGCTGCATTTGCTGTTGTTTCAGTCTTACAGTCTTTCAAAGTAAAAAGATAAATTTGAAATACAGCTGTTTGCTTAAACTATGGAGTAGAGTATTCATGTGAATTCATTGATGGAGGGTCACGTTTATGCTGATTATCATGTAAAACATGTACTGTGAAGGCACTTGATCTACAGTATCCTAAAATATTACCAGTGCTCTCTGGGTTTTTCTTCAGTGATAAAATGCACCGGTATTTTGGCTTGTTTTTCTGGGTATGGGCACACAAACACATCACTTTCCCTTCAGACTCCCTGAGGATTGGATACAAGCAAGCCTGACCCTTGAACATCCTCCTGCAGCACAGGCAGGTCTCTCTCACCCATAAACTGTCAAAGACAACTTGTTGATTTGTTAATCAATCATCACACTATCCTGGTCTCCATCAATAACTAATCTGATGTTCTCAAACATCATTAAAATTGGAATCTAAGCAGAATTACTGTGGTGCACAGCACAGGCTACTCCTACAGAGAGAGACAGTGATTTACTGATGGCAGGTAAGTATGCTGATCAGCAAATATCAAATGTACAATATAATATTTGGCTTTGTGGGACGTTAGATTTGTAAATTGTAACTCTATGTGAGCCCCAATGATGACATGTGATGGAAGTGAACATGTTTAACTTATCAGTTATCTAAGGCCTCAAAAGTTCTTTTCATCCATCTTTTTTTATTGAATTCTCTAGCTAGCTTGATTCATGTTTATGTCCATAGCAGAATACAAAGCAAGTCTGAGCACAGCCTCCACTAGAACAGAAAGATTTAAGAGAATTTGGTGTTGTAAGACAAGGGAGTGCTACTATAGCAGATAGTTCCTTTCCTTTTCCAGTGACGTCCTATAAAAGGATTATCACACAAATATGTGATTATACAGCTCATAAAACCACTCAGCAAGAAAGGACTCCCCAGGAAATCCAGCTAGGGATAGCACAGATTCTGCTGCTGTTCACTCCTAATGGGTGTACAGAGTATTAAACTTTAGTTTGATTAGGCCTGCAAGATGCCACAGCAAAGAAAAAAAAACTATAGGATCTCCTTAAAAAAGCAATTTCTGCTGGGAAGGCAATTGGTGACAAAAGCCAGCCTGAGCAGAAGCAAAAAACCCCCCAAAATACACACAATAAATAAGCCAAGCATCACTCTAAGGAAAGAATTCCTATTTCTGTTTGAATTAGAAACTGAGGAAACCTTGACATCTGTGTCTAAGTGGAAGAGCCTTGTGGTGACCAAGAATAAGAACTCTGCATCCCAAAGGCTCAGCATGCACAGCCCTGCCAAGGGGTCACTCCAAGGGCAGCCCAGGTACTGGGCTGATGGAGAGACCCTTCCTCCCTGCAGAAAGGGGAGTACCCAGGAGGAGGGAAAAACCCGCCACAGAGACTCAAAATCATTTTTATGGCATGAAATGTCATGTGGGTATTTTACAGGTCATGAGTCTACCAGCCCTTATTATTGGTAGGCTTATTAATTTTATATTTCCTTCTAGGAATGAATAAAATGTTGGGGTTTGGGGCTTGGTTTTCTCTCCATCATGTCTATCCCACACTCCCCAGCTGGAAAAAAAAAAGGGGCCTTTTCCCAAAATAGATTTGTTGTTAACTGCTAGAGATCTTTCTGCTGCTTGACTCTTCTTTTGGGTTACCAGATGCAGGGCAATAACAGTATTTCATCAGATCATGTGATTCATAAAACAGTAACTAATGGCAGCAGCAATAACAAATCACTGCTTTTATCATTTTCATTAACAGCACTTGAATGAGCTCAGGTATACTTTTCCACTGGCAGAAAAACCTAAAAGGCATTTGCTCACATTAATCATTCAAAGCTACTGTTAAAAAAGATAAAAAACCTGAAAATAGCTAAATTGGCAGAATACTCCTTCTTCCCTCATTTAAGAAGAATTAAAAAAAAGTGATTCTTCAAGCATTAGGTTTGGCAAGATTAAAATGCAGATTAATAAACACCCTACAGCAATTAACTGTATTCAGCCCTGGAAACTGTTGATCTGTGGAGGCTCCCTTAAAAAAAACAAAACCAAAAAACAACCCATAATGGACAGATGGTCTAGGGCTTTTTGGGTTTGGTTTTGTTTTTAAAAGAGCTGACAATTAGATCTATTTCCTTTGTAAATATGGGCTATATAGGCCTACTTTCTTAATAACAGCTGTGAAATTTATACTCTATACTGCTCTTTCCAGGAATTTTACGTCAACTCTTTGTGTATAGGTGGTAAGTGTAGGAAAAAAATCCACAAACTGTAGATCAGGTCTATAGAACAAAGTAAAAACCTGCTTATAATTAGAGTCACCCAAAATTAAACTTTAAAAATAACATAGCCTAATTTTTTTTTGGTACAGATGGGTAGTAAATGAGAACATTAAATGTCAGTCCACCATGCATTCCAAAGACTTCAGAGAATAAGTTACTAGGAGGCTTCTCTCTCAAGTTCTCCTCATTACTTTTGTACTTCCATACTAACCCTAGCTATTCCTTCTTTCAGGTCCCAGGAAATGAATGTCAGAGTCTCACTGAGTGCAGCAGTGAGCCATTACCCAGAACTCGGTACAGTAGACAAGTGATCTAAACAAATGGTGAGCAGAGATGTTTATCACCAGCTCCAGGCCAGAGGAGGATGTTTGGGAACTTACAGCCCCACAGGAAAGGGAAATGACTGCAGCATTTCCAAGTATTACCACATGTACAGTCCTGTTGCAATCACAGGGCCCTTCAGAAACTGATGTTTGATCTCACATTCACTAGAGAGCAGTGGAAGAAGGCCTCCAAAAAGAACATTTTGCTGCATGTGCTGCTTAGCTGGAACCCGTGGCTACAGAACACAGCTGGTTTTGGGCAAAGACTCCAACCTGGCACAGGTTTACCTACAGTCACCTACAATGCAGCCTCACAGAGGTGATCATCTCAGTAAAATTACCCAATTGATTTGTGTCAGGAGTTTTAAGAAGCTTTGCTATTAAAATCTTTAATCTCAAATTTTTAAAAGGCCTTAGATAACACAAACTTATAAAAATTCAAATTTAAAACAGCAGACCAAACTCAGGGTCTGATTAGAATACACAAAATATTCAAACTTATTTTTAATCAAAAAGGGAAAAAGAAATGGGTAGAATAACGTAGAAAGAAAGATTAAAAGATGCAAAAGGAACAAATTATGAATTGAGGAAGCAAATCATTCAGTCCAGTAGTATCTTGAGATATTACACAGATTCTAAGAACTATGAATTCTCATTACATCCAAAAAGAGATCTCAGCCACTGCAGCCAAGTTGTGCAAGGGGTTCTTCAGAAAAAGTGCAGATTATTGAGAGCAGGGTGGTGTCATGCTCTGGACCCCAGGCAGTGCCTCTCTGCTGACTTTCCCGTGTCTGCATGTCCTTGTGAGAGCTGGTGCGGGTGGAATAGAGACT
>VWZS01001189.1:0-19703 GCA_013397075.1 Rhabdornis inornatus
CTCCCGCAGCCGGCCCAGGTACCGCCGCAGCTCGGCCGGGCCCGCGGGCCCGCAGTCCCACAGCAGCGCCGGCTTCAGCCCGGCCGCCACCGCCAGCACCTCGCCGGCCGCTTGCAGCGCTCGGGCCGCGGGCAACCTCCGCCTCCGCCCGGCACCGGCACCGGGACCGGCCCCCAGCGCCTCCCGGGCCGCCGACACCAGCAGCGGCACCGGCAGCGCCCCGGGCACCGCGGCCATCAGCGGAACCCTGCGAGGATCCGGGGAGGGCCCGAGCTCGACACCGCCCCTGGGCGGGACCGCCTCACCATGGCCGGGAGAAGGGAGAAGGGGCGGGAGAAGGGAAAAGGGCAGGAGGAAGGAGAGCGGCTGGGGGAAGGGCCGGGATCCAGGAGAAGGGCCCGGATAGCGGCATGGCCGGGAGAAAGGAACCAGGAGAAGAGCCGAGAGAAGGGACAAGGGCAGCAGAAGGGCCGGGAGCCGGGCCGGGGCAGCGCCCGCAGCCCGGGCACAAAGCAGGGGACAGGGACAGCAGCGAGCCGTGCTGGACCCGCTGACAGCTCTGTACCATCACTGCGTGCTCGGGCTTGTACAGATCTGAACCATCAGCCCACAGGAGACTCGAGGAGCTCCACAGGTCCCTTCCAACCCCGTTCTGTTACAGACACATTTACAATGCCTGTGTATATGCATCCCTATAAAAAAACCCCACACTGTAAGGAGTATCAGCCTTCCAGGTTGCTGCTACATCCCCATTAAAGAGAACAAAATTAGACAAGGTGATATTGTCCAGGCAGGTTTAATAAAGCACAGATTATTTTCTTTCTCCTCCTCTAATGATCAACTGTTTATATACATTGTATTAATAGCAGATTAAAAATTTTACAGAATTGAAAATCTGATTTATACAGAGGGGTTGCTTAAGCAAACAGGTGAAAAGGGTGAAGGACTGAAAAGTATTCCCGTAATCCCCTCTGTTTTGAGCCACTTCCAAAACAAAAGCACCACAGACTGCTGAAATTGTGGAATCAGATGACGAGATTTACAGATTTTATTTATTCAGATTGAGGCAAGGCACTGGTTAAGAAACACTTCTGTATATGTACAACGAAGGAACCCCGGGGGAAGCCGAGGTCGGTCACTGTGCTGGGAGCGGCTGTGCCATGTGCATGGCAGGGGCCTGCATGGGCCAGCCCTCCTGGTGGTTCTGCAGCAGCCGGTACAGCTGCTTCAGGTGTGCCACGATGTTGTCCTTGATGTCGGGCGTGGAGATCTGCAGCCGCACGCTGCCGCTGTCGAAGGAGCGTGTGAAGTCCCCGGAGAACATCTCGTAGATCATCCGGGCCACAACGGGGATGACCTGTTAAAGAAATCCCTTTTTTTAGCCTAAAGGCACATGGAATAAATATCCCTGTTACTCTGCAGGAAGCCCTGTCCCATCCAGTTCTATTCAGCACACGTCACATTTGTATTTGCTCTCCCAAACCACCAGTCTTACTGGAGTTTTTCTGGTTTTCCAGAAGCCACAGCAGAAAAGAACAGGTCTCAGTATCCATGGGAATTGATCCCAAACCCAACAAGGCTGGCACATGTCACCCCAGAGCCCTACCTGCACTACGATCAGCTTCCTCTCCCTGGGTTTTCCATCAGGCCACTCTTCTCCAAAACAGAAGTAGATCTCGTATGGTGGCTGTTTCTCAATTTGTCCCTTCTGATGGGCAATCAGCTCTAGGAGGAAAAGCAGAGTGCTGCAGGGCTGTCCTCTTTAGGCTGGAAACACCCATGACATCCCACCTCATTGCATCACCCCAGGTCTTACCTGCGCACTGTCCTCTGCCACCTCTCACACAATTACAGCTCACTCCTTGCACGTGAAGTGCTTTCTTTAAAAGCAAGGCCCTCAGAGCATTAAATGAGTGTACAGTGCCTTTTTCCTGCCACACACCCTCTCCAAGCTCCCCTCAAGTCAGGGCAGCAGTGACCCTGACCCTCTCTCCACACCTGGTGCATGCAGAGCCCCAGTGCAGAGCGCCCTTTCCAACAGTGCCACGACCAGTGTGCCACAAGCAGAAGTTACCTACCGCTCAGGAACGTTTCCAGACAGAAGAGCTTGACCTTCTTCTGCCTCTCAATCAGATTTGGGGTGGTGGAGGAGGGGGCACAGGGCCCAGACCAGTACACCTTGCACTGGCAGAGCCGCACGGCGTAGATGGCGTGGCCGCTGACCTCCAGGATCAGTCCCCTGTCCATAACATCCAGCAGCCGACTCGTGAAGATCTTCTGCCTTTCATTGGTGATCTGCTCCGTCCCTGGAAACTTGACTTGCTCCAAACTGATGGGCCCAAAGAGCTCCTCCTGGTCTGGCATGGGACCCAGCTCTCCGTAGAAAAGTCTGCAGCCCTGAGGGTTGCTCACGGTCGTCGTGGGTCCGGTTTCCTTCCCTCGATACTCAAACTTGATTTCCAGGTCTGTCACTGAGAGAGAAACCGTCAGTGTGGCTTTCCCTGGAGCAGCAGCAGCAGGGACACCACGCAAGCCCCGCTGCCCTCACAGGGATGTTTAAACCACACACAGTTCTATTTAAACTACACAAGTTCTCCTCACTCACCCCCAAACAGCCAAAAAGATAAAAAAGGCCAAACACTATTCTGTGTGGGGTTTTAAAGTACAAAAGCAGCAGCACTGCTACAAGCCCACGCACGTACTTGGCAGGGAGCTGATCCAGAGCTCGGGGCTGCTGAAGAAGTCGTGCTGCAGCGCCGTTGGGGGCATTTCCATATCCAGAGGTTCGTTCTTTGGCCACACAGTTTCAGGACTGCAGTTTTCTGCACTGGCTGGAGCCATCGGAGAATCTACAACAAGGCAACAACTCTTCAATAAATCAAGATTTCATTTCAAGCATGCGGCAATTTACAAACAAATACCTTCACTAATACATTAGTCTGTGCCACCAACCATTGATATTAAGAAATGGAAATGTCTCTTGAATTGGGACATGCTGAGACTGATTCAATTCTTCCTCCTCTTCATCATCAAGATCATTATCCTTTTCATCCCACGGAGCTGAGCCAGTGGAACCTGCAAACAAGCACATTCTTGTGGGTGGATGATCAGCATGAAACACTGAAAAAATACCATCTTCATATTGGATATTAATTTGTGTATTTTTCAAATTTCAGTAAAAAAGGATGAAGCTGATGCATACAGCATGCTAATTTCAATTTCATATATTATTCTAGAAAGTGAAGGTTAAAGTATTGATGAAGTAAGACACAGCACTGCCAATATTAGACTGTTCAGCAGGAAAGCATACAACTGTGTGCAGCTTTATTAATTTTACTACTACAGCATGGTCCAAAATTCTTTTAGTTTAAGAACAGGTTTCACCTGGGAGCTGCTCCTGCTGCACAAGGGCAGCTGGAGAGTTAATGCAGAGAGAGAAGGAGCTGCCTTGGCCCAACGCCTGCCCAGGAGCCAGCCCAGGAGCCAGCCCTGTCAGCAAGGCCCTCACCTGGATTAATGATTGATCCCTGCGACTGCGGGATGTCGCACACTTCATAAATTTTAATGGGGTTCATGGGCACCTCCTTGGTGCCATCGTACATCAAATTAAACTCCCGGCTCTTGTTAAGTGCACATCGGAGCTGGGCTTTCCACTTTGCAGGGTCGGGCTCATCCACTCCTTCCTGGTACTTTCCCGTTTCCACAGCCCATGCCTGGGGACAAAGTACAGCCAGCTCAGTCCAGCCCTCCCCACAGAGCAGCTTTTATCAGAAATCAAACTTCCAAACAAATCCACCGTAAAATCCTTCTCTTGCAGAAGTCTTAATTAGAGCTCTCGTGATAACAAAAAAAATGGAAATTCGCTCTTTAATAGTTTTGCCCATTACAAGAAAGTAGAGAAAAAAAGACATAAATCCAAATTCCAAAAGAACGGTCACAATTCTGGGTTAGAGATTTTGTGGGTCTCACATTCAACACCAGAAGCCGTTTTTGACAGGGAGCCTGTGCAGGAGGAATGGACTCGGTTAAAATGGAGTGGAAGGACAGCCACAGACATGTGGCTGGCCTCTCCCTCTCTCACCCCAAAATCTGATTATCGGTCCAAGATCCCTGCAAGACAGAGGTCAGAAATTCCTCAGAGGAGTGCAGGGAGTTATAGGGAATCCCTTGGGATAAGAATATTAGGGACAGCAGCGATGAGTGCTTGTGATGAGCTTGTGGTGGACCTCTTAAGACTTATGTAACAGCATTTCATGGTTTGATGCCAAGAACAAGCCAGTGACCACATCCCAGCCCGAGCAGATGAAGCCAACAGCAGTCATCTTCCAGAGACCATGGATCACACAGCACCCAGCCTTGGGTGGTGGGAAAGGGTTAAAGAACTCAGCACCACCACAGGCAGTGCCAAGCTTGGCATCCAGGTGCACAGAGCGGCTTTTCTGAGGTCAGATAAATAAAATGTGCCTGCAGACAGCTCCCCAGATGCCTGTCCAGCTCCAGGGCCAACAATCCAGCCCTTTGTCTCCCTTTCAGAGCCGTGGGATGCCCGAGCTGTCCCTGCCTCACCTTGAAGATGGTGTTCTCCTCCTCGTGCTGGGGGCTGTGCCGGGTCGCGTGCTTCCAGGGGATCTGGAAGCGTTTGGCCTCGCGGTTCAGCCAGATCAGCCCGGGGTACATGCCACTGTCCACCTGGGCCACCAGCCACGGCTTCAGGCGCACCCTCCGTGGGTGGAGGGCCATGGTCTGCAAGGGGGACAGCAGAGCCACGGCTACAGGTTACTTGAGCCTCATTTGCTTCAAACAAACTGAATTAATTCAATGAGAAAAGGCCCTGTGCTGTGTCCCTGCTGTTATTCTTATAGCACTGCACCCTGAAACCACCAATTCAGACTCAGCTGGGTGACTCCTCTGCCAGGAGCAGTCCCACACACGGCCCTGAGCGGGACCCAGAACTGTTACAGGGACAGGAGCTCCCATTCAGCGTTCCAGAGCTCAGCCAGCACACGGAGGGGAGCTCTGAGCAGACCTGGGCTGCAAACCCTGAGCACGAGGTAAAGCCACGAACAAGCCACAGCAAGAACAGGCAGCAGAGTTCCCAAAGCCTCCACACACACCTTGGAGAGGGGGCTGACGTGATCTCTGCTCCTTCAGTCCTGGCACACTCGCACCGAGGAGGAGGAAGGGAGGCTGCAGCCCAGCCAAGGTGCAGGGGCCAGGCTGAGGCACAGGGGCTGTTTTACCACAGACACAGACTCTAAAAGTCATTTTTATGACTTTTCCATGAATGCCCTGAATGCAGCATAATCATTGGCAAACAGCACTGACCTGTAATAACCAGGATGTTTATCCAGAAGGACATGAACTGCAGGTCTGCCTGCACTGCTGCTAAAAATCGAGTGCTGTTTACTTAATGTTTTTGTTAAGTAGCCCTGTGTTGCTCATACAACTGCAGCCAGCCAACAGTATTTTCCTTGTGTAGAACAAAGCCAAACAAACAAAATTAATGCGTGTCCCTCTCTAAGAAGAGGCAACATTCAGTATCTTTAGATTTTGGGAGGGGATTTCTGCACTGCACGTGTGCTCAGAAGATGCATCTCCCCTATTCATTTGTAAATCCTGAAACAGAGGTGAGAAATTACAAATATTCCCAGTAATAAAGCAGTTACAGGACAAGTAAAACCTTTGCCATAAGCCCTGAATATTGCTGGAGGAGTTGCAAAATGCGTCTGGTAGCAGAGATGGAGAAGATTAAAAAAATCGCATCCAAGAACTAGTCTAGGAACAGGTTTTATTTGTTCAAATACCTGCAGATCCCATTCAGATGCAAGCGCTCACACAAAATTAATCCAAACACAACTCAGTTTATCTGTTTATCTTTTCTGCAAAGAAAATGTTCAGCTTCAACTGCAAACCATCTTTAAATAATAGTTTGAAAATGTGTGGGCACATTACCAGACTGTTTCCCAGGAGCTGCAAAGGATCAGGAAGCAATCATCAAAATTATTTTAATGCTCCTCGAACTCTGCTGTGTTGGTTCTCCATGTTGAAAATGCTGTCAGAATTAAATCTTCAGAAGCATGTTTGCAAAACACAAAGTCCAGGTTAATCCTGGACTTAGAATCGAGACCAAAATCAGGCACTGATTCCTCTTGAAAAGGAAAAAAAGTGACATTTTGAAGAATCCTTACTGGGGCTGGTTTCCACCATCTATTTTACACTTAACTTTACAAGCAGTCCTTGCTAATAACGTGTGCTGTGCACACACAGTTTGCAAGACATGGAGTAAATTCGAACACCCAGAACAGGAGATTTGTGCCCCTCTCACAGCAGAGGAGCAGAGTCACAAGGTGGGTGCTGGCTGGGATTGTCCCTGCGCCCACAGACAGCGTCTGTCAGTGCTCCACACTACAATGCTTTATGACCTTTTATCACCAATGACTTGTTGACACAATAACTAAGAGCAAATCAACTTGAATCCCATTGCTGGGCTCAGACGGTGAGTCAGCCTCTCACAACCTTCAACTTCGATCCAGTGGGTTCCACCGATGCCAGACTCCTGGGGAATGTCTGTGCACATTCAGGGCTCTGCCAAGGCAGGCTTGGCCCCTCTCGAGTGCACGAAGCCCGGGACTACCCAGTTCCCTTCATTCCCACTCGGTTTGGGTGGTGTGTAGAGATAATTAGCACATCCCTGCGCTGCTAATGCATCTCTGGTCAGTGATGTAATTACTCCCTGTACCCTAATTATTAGTATTTCTCCTTGGAGACATTCAGCCCAACGAGAACAAACTCAGGAAGGAGCAGCCAGCCGGCAGCACTCCCCGGAGGGCTGCAGAGGAGTGACCAAGGTCAGGGACAGCCCCGGTCAGCTGTGCTGACACTCGGGGCCCTGCTGAGGTCCAACAGCACCAGGAAAACCGTCCTGAAGCCCAGCTCAGCTTTGCTGCACAGATGCTTTCGCTCCCTGCCTGCAGACCCAAATATATTCAGTGTTCCTGCTCCACCTCATCCATTAAAGCCCCTGAAGATGGGACGGTCTTCTCGGGGTTCACTGCTGCGAACCCACAGACTCTGCTGCTTCCTTGTTACCTTTGTTTGACTATATTATCCTGGATTTCGTGGACCTGTATTCATTTTCTCAAAGGCAAACCTTCCCCCAGAGAAACAGGCTGAATTTCTATCTGAGGCTGGATCACCTCCCTGCACCGGGAACCTGGGGCTCCCACATTTCAGAGATCTCCAGGTACATCTCCTGCCCCCAGCACACCCGAACACCATCAACTTTCTGAATTCCCAGTTCGTGCAGCCCAATCTGGTCACCTCAGCCCCCATCACAGCCAGGCAGCCCCTGAAACTGGAATGGGCACGAGTTGTTCCACCAAGTGTGGGGTTTTGGGGTGGAACAGCTGCGATCCGCAGCGGGTGACGGGGGCGGGTGGAAAACACCAGCCTTGCCTTAACTTTAGGCCTCGCTTTACACCGCCCTGAAAGGCGTAGCCCGGGGCCAGCCCAGCGCAGCCCGAGGAGCCGAAGGGAAGGAGCGGTAAATTCGCATTTCCAGCGGGCTCTGCCCTCCCGGACCCGCACGGCGCCCCCGCACCGGGGCCGGGGCTCTGCAGCCCCCCGAGCCCCGCACGGAGCGTCCCGAGCGCCCCGAGCCCCCGCACCGGCACCGGGACCGCTCCCGAACCGGCACCACCCCGAGCCCCACGCGGGACGGGGCCGCGCCCGGCGGATCCCGGCCCGGCCGGCTCCGGGGCCGGTGCGCTCCGATCGCCGCACAGCTCACCCCAGCTGTCTGCCTGTCTGTCTGTCTGTCCGCCCGTCCGTCCGTGGGGCTGNCTCTGAACCCCGCACATTCCCTCCGAACCCCGCACATCCCCCCGATCCCGCACGGTGGGTCACCCCCCCAGCCCCGCCCTTCTGCCACGGCCCTTTTCCTGTCAAATGGAATATTTAGGAAACTTCCAAACTTAGGGATATTTTTTTTTTCCCCTCTGGTAAATGGAGTATTTAGGAAAGGAAGTTTGCTTTTAAGCGGGATATCTTTGCCTCTTAAATGGAATGTTTTGGGAAGAAAACATTAAGTTCCTGGGCTTTTTCGCAGTTCAAGGCATATTCAGCTGAGTCATAGAATCACAGCATAATTAAGGCTGGAAAATACCTCTGAGACCATCGAGTCCAAACATTAACCCAGCACTGCCATGCCCACCGCTAAACCGTGCCCCTTGGCATCACTTCCACAGGGTTTTGAACACTTCCAGAGGCAGCCTGTTCCAATGCTGGTCCATCCTTTCAGTGAAGAAATTCTCCCAAATATCCACTCGAAACCTCCCCTAGCACAACCTAAGTACACTTGCTCTTGTCCTGCATCCATCAATCCATCCAAATCCATATCCATCAACGACAGCACAGGATGAAGCCAAACCCTGAAGTCAGCTCTGATTAAAGCTCTGTCAGGCACACAGTTTTTTCTCTGAAAAGCAGAAAATCGTCCCTCTTCCCTGCCTCCGTGCCCGCTCTGGGCTCACACCTACCCCTGGGAAGGGGCTCAGCAGCTTCTCCCTGGTCCCTCTGCAGTCTCCTGCCCTCCAGCCTCGCGTCTTATTTATTTTCCTCGTAGGTGGAGAACCGTGACTCAGTGGTGAATCTTGGTTTCAAGGATCACACAACACTTCACTATTCAGTTTCAATGAACTAGAAAAAAAATGGGAATTTCCCTTCTTCTTCTCACCCTGAACACTGTGGAAAATGCTGAACCCTGACTTTGGGAAGGCTGACTTACACCCACAGCTCAGTCCCCAGCCAAGAGTTTGGAGCTAAATAAAATCTCAGAGATCTTCACGCAGAGACAAAACAATTCACCATTTTTCTGGGGAAGTTTGCCTTGCTGGATGCCAAATGCAAGGTAAATATTTCAGGCTTCATTCAGCATGGAATTCCACTCGGAGAAAACATGCAGGAATTTGTCAGCACATAAGAAAATCTTTCTGGCAGTAAGCAGAAGACAAGATGTGCCAGTGCTCTGTGTCGGGTGAGATGGGTTTCGTTAGTGGTACCTGACCATTCCTGATGTGTAAATCAGGGGACAGCTGCTCCTGGGATAAAACACCCTCGTTATTCCTGCTGTATCAAAGCATGCAGTCGTGGGACAATTTTGGGAGCAGCTGGGAAGAGACACAGGGAGATATTGGGCTGAACTCCAGGCCAAGCTCTGAAGGATCTTTGATCTCTCCTCTGATGGGTCAGCACAAAAGCCGCCGTTCATCCTCCCTGCATTCCTGCTGTCCACGCCTCCCTCCTCCCTGGCCAAATTTGAGGATGCTTTGGGCTGGCTGTGTTTGGGATGCTGGGGAGCTGTGGAAGGAGCCACCAGTGATGCTGCTCCTGCTGCCGTGGCTCTGTGCAGTGCTGGGGCTGCCCGGGCTGGGTTTCGCCCTTCCCAGGCTCACTGGAAGGGCACTGGAGATGCAGGAGAGGTCCTGGGGCAGGCCAGGGCTGGGGGATCTAAAAAATTGGAGCAATGTGGCAAAGCAGCTGGGTGAGGACTGCTCCAGTTTGGGAGCTCCAGCCTGGGAGAAGGGTCCAGCCCTGCCTGCAGTGTCCCTGCAGCTGGTCCCCTCTGCTGGTGCCAGCCAGCACCCTGCTGCCACTCTGCCACTGCCACTGCTTCTGCCACTGCCACTGCTTCTGCCACTGCCACTGCCACTGCCTCTGCCTCTGCCTCTGCTGCTTCCCAGCACCGACACAGATGCCAAACAAATGAATCTTCCCAGCCCTCTGCAGTGTTTGGTGGTTTTTTTTTTTCCCTCTTGAGTTTCTACCAGGCTGTGCTGGAGCGTGTGGCAGCACGTTGGGGGAGCAGCTGACGGGAAATAAGCTGTCTTTTTCCATGCTGCTGGCTGGGAAACTCTGCAGCTCTGGAGCTGGAGAGGTGACAGTGCAGGGATAACTCATTAGGCAGGACTGCAATCAGATGCTACCTGTAACTGATCACCCAAAGTGTTCACTCTGACACAACACACAGAGCATTGATCCTGCTCCTTCAGGCAGACAAACAGCACCAACCTCTGCACTGTAGTGTTTTCTAGAAATGATTCTTTTTATTTTAACTTCTCTCTGCCTATATTTACCTCTATTTGCATTGGGTTTTTTTTAATCAGATGAAGAGATCTTTTGGCTGATAAACTGGGCCTTATGAAGTGACATCCTGCTGGCTGAGCAGCTCTTTCATTGCAGTCTGCAGAGCACACAGAGGATGTGCAGAGGAATTTTCATGCCAGGAGCTATGGGATTTACTTTATTTCAGTGCCAAATTAATATCACTATTTTATCAACACGATTGTATGTCATGATACCTGCAACAGCAGCAGCTGGGCTTTGTACTCCAGGTCTCTTGCAGCCCTTTGTTCCCAGCTGGAGAAGATTGCAGTCATCAAAACAAAAAGGAACCATTTTCTCTCCTGGGAACAGATCACCAAGTTCCCATAAGGCAAAACAAAATTATGCAATGAGTCAAGACAATGTCCTGGGCATGTGGAGTCTTGCTGTGTGCTCTCAGCACTCACATTCCAGCAGGCAGCTCCGTGCAGGAGAGCAGCACAAAATGGTGGAGAGGCTTCGCCCCAGCACATCCCAAACTCCCCAGCTGTGCTGCAGGAAAAAGGAATGACCAACACCAAAAAAAGTTCCAAAAAACGAGCAGCTTAAATCATCTGGGCCTTGGAATTAGGATAAGAGAATCTATGGTTTCCTATTAATGCTGCTCCAATCCTCTTAATGAAGATATTGGGCTGGCTTGGGCACATTTATAGCTCAGGTCATTCTTTCCACTGGCACAGATACTGGTTGGGTTTAGAACAACTGGTTTGGTGTGCAGAAAAGCTGGTGGCTCCTCAGGAAGAGGAAAGGGCTCTGTGTGTGCTGAGAGGAGGGGTTGAGCCGTGGCTGCGAGTGGTGCTGAGCAGAAAGAGCCCAGGGAAGAGCTGCACTTTGTGTCTGTGATCAAAGCAATAAATCAGGGGGAAGGGGTAAAGCAGGAGAATTTCCATGGACACAAAGAGGGGAAGGGAATAAGAAGAATATGCTCTAAAAAGATGGAAATAAACAATTCCTGCTGGTTTTAGTGTAAAGCTTTAAGATGGAGATATGACAATAAGAGGAAATATGAATGTATCTAGGGGCCTTCACTAATTGTCTCACAATCTACAGCAGGCATTCAATTAATTTAATCCATCAGCAGGTTTTTTATGGAAGTATTTGTTTTCTCAGGATTTCCTCTCTGTAGTTGTTGTTTTTCCTATGCCCCATCTCACTGAAGCACTGAGCAAACCCCACAGGCAGGTAAAACAAGCCAGCATTGCAAAGATTAATGTTCCTTCCCCTATAATCCCTTTTCTCCCCTAGAAAACTGTACAGGACAGAGAATGGGGCTGTGTGTGATGTGCTCAGGGAACCTCTGCTCCCGAATTCTTTGACAGGGAGGTATTAATGTGGAGAAAGACCCTGAGCATCTGGAGTTCTCTCCTAAATAGGGCACAGCTCAGAACATCTGAAGGTCTCTGGGGCTCATGGGTGGGAATCTCCTAATGATCTTTAGTTATTTTTATCCGTGCTCAGTGCTCTGGGGCAGAGGAGCCACTCTGAGATCTCCTGAGGAGCGCACGGAGCTGCCAGGAGCTGGGCAGGGGAGGAGGAACAAGAAAATAAAGCACAATAAAGGGAAGGTGACAGAGCAAGGAACAGCATTAGCATCAGAGAAAGGCACGAGACAGCGAGAAGAAAAAGAACAAAGGACTTGGGCAGGGTTTTTCTTCTTTTCCTTCTGTGTTTAATCCTGCATTCCAGAGGAAAATGGGACAGCAGTTCACCAATGCTGAAGGGGAGCAAGGAGAGATTGATGTTGCAGAGCTGCAGGAATGGTATAAGAAATTTGTGGTGGAATGTCCCAGTGGGACCCTCTTCATGCACGAGTTCAAGCGCTTCTTCGGGGTCCAGGACAACCAGGAGGCAGAAGAGTACGTGGAGAACATGTTCAGGGCTTTTGACAAGAATGGGGTGAGTGCTGAGCAGGTTCTACAGTTATTTGTGTCATAATTTCCAAATCTGATTTTTGCAGTGGGGAGGTGTTTGGATGGTGCCCACCCTTGATGGGACTGAGGCGGGGGTGAGTGACCTGTGAGGGCAGGAGAGGGGCACAGGCTGGCCTGGATTTATCTCCTCAAATCTCTACCTAAATTAAGGTCAGAGTGTCCCCTTTAGGGACAAAGGGTGGATTAAAAAGTTGAAAATTAGGCAGTCACACTTGGAGACCCTCAGATAGCCAAGGCTCCCACATGGCAAAAATATTTCTCTGTTGAGGTAGAGGAGAAATTACAGCACAGGCAAATCCTACTCAGGCTTGTTCTGTGTTGGAGGAAGAGTCTGTACCGAGTACGAGCAGCTGGTTTGTAATAAAATATCGATTTTAGCTTTGCTTTCCAAAAGCAAAGGAATGCTGAACAATTCAGACATTCTGGTTTTGATTCCCTTTGACACCTGGGGAAAGTGGGGTTTGTGGTCCAGTGGCAGCTCCTGCACAGCCTGCCCTGCTGCCACCGCCAGCCTGGGGTGCTTTGGCTTCTCAGAACAGTGGAACTCAGCTGCCTTGGGTGGGCAGCACTCCCCAGATGGTTCAATTGTTCTTTTCCTGGAGCTCCTGATCATGTTCCAGCTGTGGGGATGTTTGTTCCTTGTATCCATACAGGAAAAAGGGGATTCAGGTTGTTCATCTCTGATCAACTCACCTCCCTTAAGCTTCCTTGGAAAATGGGGTCAGAATCTCATTGAAGAGGCAGCAAAAGTCAGTTTGTGGGAAAGGATTTTAAAAGGCCGTGGAAGATTTGGGCAGGTCAGGCTAGTCTCAGAATTCCAAGTTTTAAAAACCCAAATTCCTACAAAAAATGAAAGGTTCAGGTCCCGAATTCTCTGTGGAGAAGAGGTAGCAGAGCAAACTGTGCAGAGCAGATGAAGTCCCATTCCTGGTTTATTGGATTTTCCCAACAGGACAGACTGTTTTTAAGGATGCTGGGGCATGGCAGGATGGGGGAGGAGGAGCCCAGGGGTGCACAGGGGTGTGGCTGTGCCTGCTGCTGTCCTGAACTGCTGCAAACCTTCCCTAAAGTGCCAAACAAGCACCTGCCCCGTGCATTATCCTCCTGGCAGATTTAATCCAGGCTTTCTGGAAACTCTAAAGCACTTTTCTATCAACTCCCCACCCCGCCAAGTGTCATCCAGCTGCTGCTTCTCTGTTGCCACAGGATAACACCATTGATTTTCTGGAATATGTGGCTGCCTTGAATCTTGTTTTACGAGGAAAACTGGAACACAAGCTGAGGTGGACGTTCAAAGTGTATGACAAGGATGGGAATGGCTGCATAGATAAACCTGAGCTGCTGGAAATCGTTGAGGTAAGTGGGCATTGCCCAATCCCTTTTTGAAGCAATCCCTGCTCTTTGGCAATGTTAGGAGGTGTTTGGGGTTTGTGATAATCCGGTTTCAAAGCTGCTGTGGATGGTGATGAAGTGAAAATGCCTGAGCTTGGTGGAAGGGTTTGGAGCCTGCTGGGGTCTGAGGGCTCTGCTGTGCCCACTGTGAGGTCCCAGAGCTCTGCCTTTCCTTTCAGCCTGTGCTGGCTGGGGAGGAGGGTTTCACCCCATGCCCTCACTGGTGCTGGGTGAGAATGCCCTCAGAGGTACCAATTAGTGCCCAAATCCCTTTGGACTGGTGCCTGTCTGGGTTTCTGCTGTGTTGGGTTTAGCCAGACTGTGTGGAGGTAGAGAAGAGACCTCTCAGTGATTCTGGGCTTTGATTGGCAAGGTGGGAGCTGCTCTCTTCTCCCAAGAGACAGAACAAGGGGAAATCACCTCGAGTTGCACCAGGGGAGGTTTAGATGATTATTAGGAAAAATTTCTTCACTGAAAATGCTGTCCAGCCCTGACAGCAGCACCTCCATCCCTGCAGGGATATAAAAGCTATAAAAGTGGAGATGTGACACTTGGGGACAGGGCCTAGGGGTGGCCTTGGCAGTGCTGGGGGAATGGTTGGGTTGATCCTAAAGGGCTTTTCCAGCCTGCAGGACTGTGGGGCTGAGCAGACAGCCAGGCACAAGTACCTGTGCTCTTACCTGAGGTGCAATATCTTGGTGGCTGTGCTGCAGCACCACAGGGGCTGTTCCCTGCCCGGCAGAGCTCAGGAGGCTGAAAACCAGGTTTATCCCCCACCTGAGCATCTCAGGGAGTGCAGGAATTGCCCCTGTGGGCAGCAGAGCCTTCTGGCTGGGAAGGTGAGCAGCTGGTCACCTGCAGCAGCAGCTGGCAAAGCAGGGCAGCCTGTCTGGGCCACGTTCATCACAGCTTTGAGGTCAGCCAAGAATTGCCCAGAACTGTGAGGCCACTGCTAATCCTCTCTCTGGGAAGACTTTAGACAAAACCCTTCAGCCTAAGCAGTAAAGGTAACAAAGGTGGTGCCACGGGAGGGGTAGATAAAGTCTGACCCTTTCCTGTGGCAAAGGGGAACAGAAGCTGTGGGTCAAAATTATTGCTAAGCCAGGCTTGATCTGCAGCCTGGACACAACTTCCCCAGAGAGAGGGTTGGGTTAGTCCAGATGGGCCTGGCTTTGGATGTGAGCAAAAAATCACTCTCAAGGCTTTTGATTTTTCCCATCTGTGAAACTCTGGCTTTGTTCTTTGCAAAGGAACCCTGAGGTCTGACCAATATGTGTAAGGAGAACAGGAGGGCAGCAGCTTCACAGAGCAAACGAGGTAATTAATGTGCAGTGAGTGTAGGGATAAGGTCAGAGGTTCCATTCCACATCTGAGGCTGTTGAGGGGCAGATCCTTCCAGAAAAGTTAAACCCCAGCCTTTGAAAAAGACCTGCACAGTGATGGGATATAATAGAGTTCACTGCTTTTCATTTTCCAGTCCTTTTCCTAATTTGTGAGCCCCTTTCAGTCTATCTACAGGCTGAAGAAGGTGTGCTGGTCAGACGTGGAGGAGAGGACCCCACTGCTGACCCCAGAGGAGGTGGTGGAGAGGATATTTCAGCTGGTGGATGAGAACGGGGATGGTGAGTGCTGGATGGCTCAGGCTGCATTCCTGCCTGCTGGGAGCTCACCTGAGCTCAGCTTTGATCCTGGCTGTCCAGAGATCACTCGGCTCCATTGTGTCACTCACAACGGATAGCTGGCTTCGGTTCTGTTCTGTTCCACAGAGCCAAAAGTGTCCTGGTGGAGCAGGCTGAAACCTTTCTCGTTGTTATTTTAATGTGAAACACCGAGGAGTCACTGCTCGGGCTGGATTTTGATGTCACTCAGATCCCATCCCCTGACAGCCCCCGGCAGCAGAGGGCAGGTCCCAGTCCCAGCACAAAGAGCTGAGTAAAGGCACTGGTTCCAGTCAGATTGGGACATGCAGGACCTGCCTGGCCCCGGTCCTGGAGGAGCCTGGTGAGCCCCTGCAGTATCTGGAGGCTCCTGTTGGGATGGGGCAGGTGGGGACGGGCTGGGTCCCAGCCCCTGGCCCGGCAGAGCTGGGGAGGGTCTGTGAGATGGTGTCTGATTCACGTGTTAGCTGACACATGGAATTGCTCCCTGCCTCCTCCTGCTCTCTTATCTCTGTGTCCCCTGCTCTCACCCACAGGGCAGCTGTCTCTTGACGAGTTCATTGATGGAGCCAGGAAGGACAAGTGGGTGATGAAGATGTTGCAAATGGATGTGAACCCCGGGGGATGGATCTCTGAGCAGAGGAGAAAGAGTGCTTTGTTCTGAGAGAATTCGGGTCTGACACAGCTGAAATCCTGATGCTGACTCCCAAGTGTGACCCTTCCTCTAGCCTGGTAGTGACTTTCCTTTTTTAATTCGATCTCAGCATCCAGACGAACACTGGAGTGGTTTAAGGAGCCGTGTCTCGATGTAAAACCCACGTGCTGAGCACTGCTGGTACCCAGGGACTATTTCTGGCCCATGAATAAGTCTTGCTGAGTACACAATGCTGTGTTTGCCAGCTCTGCTTTTTGGTTACACCCCAAGGAACAAACTTTTAGTGGCTTCCTGCAGCAGATCCTGAGCAGGGTTTGGGGCTGGTGGCAGATGGGGCTGGGAGGTGAGGAATGCAGGCAGTGGTGCTGAGCAGTGCAGGCTCTGCTGCCAGGGCTCATTCCTGCACTGTTGCAGCTCCTCAGCCCAGCACAGGTGCTCTGGCAGGTGCTGGACGTGCAGGGCTCTCTGTGTGTGCTCTGCAGCCTTTGCTGCTGCTCGTGTCACCTTCCTGCAGACCAACACAACCACCAAAAACCAGAACTGGGTCAGGGCAGTGGCCAGGGCAGCACACAGAGCTGAGGGAAACAACGTGAGGGCTGGGCAGGAGGAGCAGCAGCTCCTTCCTCTCCCTCCTGGGGACCAGGGGCTGCTCCTCCTGCCCGGGGGGCTGTGAGTGCTGACTCCAAACGCTGCCACCCCACAGCCCCACTCACAACAGCACAGCTGGGACTCTGCTCCCTCTGAGCCCCTGGTTCCTACAGAACCATCACTCTGGAACAGCTTCTCCTGCCCTGGGAACAGTGGATGGGCTCAGGGAGCTCCAGGATTTCCACTGCACTGGGAAAAGTTTAGTGTGGCAGCAGAGATGGGGGAAGAGCAGAGTTTTGCTTGGAAGTGTCTCTGCAATGAGAGGATTTGTGCTGCTCCATGGGCAGGGCCACAGAATCATAAATCCTGGATGGTTGGGGTTGGGAGGGACCATAAAACTCCTTGATTTCCAACCCCCCTGACCTAGGCAGGGATGCCACATCAGGTTGCTCCAAGCCCTGTCCAAACTGGCCTTGAAAAGTGGAAAAAGTGACAAAAATTCCAGTACAGTGGTTTTACACTGGACTTAATTTAGCCCCAGACTACAGATACAAAATTTACACAAGCTGCAGGCTGAGCTCTGCTGTTCTAATCCATGTTTCTACATAGATGTATGTGGGAAAAAATCAGGGTTGAATCAATATTTTGGTTCACCTCTATTGGATTTACTGGTTCATTTACAAGAAAAAAACAACATGAGTTTGTCTGTTGCATTTTAATTTTCCCATGGGATCAGTGGGCCAGGTCATACCAATGAAAAGATTTTACAACCCCTTTTTTGTGGCCTTTAATTAGGACTGTAGTAACTGCCATTAGCTGATTAGTTTGCTGGTTTGTGGTCTTGTCAGTTTACCCAGTGTTTAAATTCCATGGGGAAGTGTTCAGGATTCGACACAATCAGTGCTACATTTCCACTCTGAAATAGCCTTTCTATGAGTTCTCTGTAAATACTGAGCAGTTTGTGGTGTGCTGACTTATCAGAGCTGATTAGACCTGTGCTTTCTGCTGCTCTGAGGCAGCTGCCCAAAGCTCTCTCTAGTCAATAGTTTATCAGCCCAAGATTTGAAAGAAAAATCTGACTTCTGACTTGAGAGCCTGGATGAAAACGTTCACTTTTATTGATTTTCCAGCTTGTGAAAAAATGTTTTCATTGTAGGATACAAATCTCTGAGAATTCCTTGCATTTCAGCGTCTCAACCAAGGTAACGTACTCTGCTCCTTGCACAGATTTAGAGAGGCTTTTAGTTCGTAGAATTGCATTTTGCTGGTCCACTGAAATGCTTCAAATTCTCCATTTCTGCTCACCCAGGCTCTGCAGGGGCTGTTTGGGGTCCCCCAGGCCAGCAGCCCTGCCCTGGTGAGCACTTGTACAGATGTTGGCAGAAGTTTTGTAAAACACGAATTGAATAAAGAAATATTTATTAAAAACCTTTGTTTTGAAGTATTTGTTTGCTAGTTAGGTGAAGACCTGTGTAAGCACCTGAGTATCTGACTGAAACTGTAGCCTGTGAGACTGATATATTGAATTTAGGGGAGGAGCTGGTGGAACAGCTCGGTAAGACAGAGATAAGGCAGAGATGACAATGCTGTTGCAGAAGCAGAATAGGGAAGGAGCCTCTTCTGCTTAACTTCCTTGTGATGACAGCAAAAACCGTGAGAGTATAATTTTAAAAAAACCAAAAAAAACAATGTTTCTCAGTGGAACTTGAAACAGGGAAAATGAAGTGAGCTGGCTGGTGCAGTCAGATGCCCCCATTGTGACCCTGCCAGGACGGGATCAGGACCCCTGAGGGCTCGGGGTGGTTCTGTGCCCTGTGGCCTGGCAGATGTGGGATGGAGGTGCAGGGGATGTGTTTGTGTCAGAGCTGGCAGAACCCATGGAAAATAGTTCCTCTTATCAATTGTGTAACCTTTGGTCAAGAAATCGCGAGGTGCTTGGGCCTGAGGGCTATTTTAAGGCTCTGGCTATAAACACCCTGATCTGCTCCCAAACCCCAGCATTGTCAGCAGCCCGTTGATGTCAGGCATTTTGCATAATCCATTTTCCGGGCTTACGGCACAGCTCGAATTGGATTTGACTGATCCGATTTCTTTCTGCTCTAAACTGGGAACCAGGCTGGCTTGGAAAAGGCAAATGCCACATGACTTTTCTGGGCTACCATCTGCTCTGTGCATGATGCCCCTGCAGCTGGGCAGCACCAAAGGGGGAAAGATGAAGTTGGAAAGCTGGAGCTGGGGCTGTTGTTGGAGGGAAGAGGGAACAGGAGCCAAGGAGGCATCATATCCTAAAATGTTCTGGGAGATGCATCCCTGGAGAAAGCGCTGGGCAGCAGGAAAGGAGGGCTGAGGAGGAGAGAGGATGAGCTCTGGGCTCAGCCCTGCTCTGTGTGCAGCTGAGCTTTGGGCTGTCCGGGGGTAGGGTTTGTGTCCAGCTCATTCCCGAAGCACCTTTGGGCAGGTTCCCTTCGAAAATGTCCTGTGGAAAGGCAGGGTGACCTCCTCAGCCCCGCGCTGGTCACTGCAGGCACTGCCTGTGCTCCGGGGGTTTTCTCACAGCGCGTGTGCTCAGCTCTGCCGTGGCAAAATTCCTTTCTTTCCTCCCTTTCCTTCTTTTCCTCCTTTATTTTCCTTCCTTTCTTTCCTTCCTGCCTTCGTGCCTGCCATTCCTTCCATTCTTTCCTTTTCTTTCCTTCCTTGCTGTCCTTCCTTTTCTTTTCCTTCCTTCTCCTTCCCTTTCTCTTCTTTCTTTTCTTCAAACTTCAAACTTTAAGTGCACCTCAGAATCTTAGAAAGTGTCTGGAGTGAATCACTGCTGAAAATCCTACACCTGAGGATGTTCTGGGGTCTGAGGGGTGCTGTGGAGGCACCCAAAACCTGCGGAAAAGGGGCCTTGGGAAGGGCTTTTGTGCTTTTCTGTGCCTGTGGGATCAGTGCCTTGGGGGATCCGCTCAGGCTGGGGTCCCGGGGCTGTTTTTGGGGACTCGCTCGGGTTTGGGGTCGCGGGGCTGTTTTTGGGGATTTGCTCAGGTTTGGGGTCCCGGGGCTGTTTTTGGGGACTCGCTCGGGTTTGGGGTCGCGGGGCTGTTTTTGGGGATTTGCTCAGGTTTGGGGTCCCGGGGCTGTTTTTGGGGATCCGCTCGTGTTTGGGTCCCGGGGCCGATCCCGGCGCGGCCCGCAGAGGGCGCTGCGGGACGGGCGGACACGGCGGGAGCGCGGGGGGAACCGGAGGGGTCCCAAAAAATCGGGATGGGAACTGGGATGGGATGGGGTGGGATGGGGTGGGATGGGGGGGGCTGGGGGGGGAGGGGGGGGGGTGGG
>VWZS01001189.1:19764-29795 GCA_013397075.1 Rhabdornis inornatus
GGGATGGGAACTGGGATGGGATGGGAACTGGGATGGGACAGGCTCAGAGATGGGGACAGGGACAGCCCTTTTGGAATAACTGTATCTTTATAAATAGAAATCTGGCGGGTCAAAGCTGCTTCTCGCTGCTGCTTGGGCGCAGAGGAGAGGCTGAGGGAAGCTCGGGTGTGACTGACGGTGTCTGTGCCCAGGGAGGGGCTCTGAAAGCCCAGGCCGGGCTCAGCTCCCTCCTCGTGCTGGTGCAGAGCCAAAGGCTCTGAGTTTTGTGCTGGTCATCTGCGGGGGAGTTGGTTTTGCTGCAAGAAGGAGAGTTACACTCCGAGTAAACAGCTCAGCCTCCTCTAATGAGGGGCTGCAGCTGCTCCCCCTTGCAGCCTGTGAGTGGACGAGTTGGCACATCGAGGGCTCCTGTCCAGGGTGCTGTGGTTTGTGAGCCCGACAACAACCCCAGAGCAGCTGTTCCTGTCCTTGTGTGAGCCACTAAACCTGTCCTGCTGCAAACAGGAGGATTGATTGGAAGAGAGAAAAGCATGACCTGAAATAATATTGTAAAACATCTTTATTAGTTCACCGCAGGACTGGAAGTGCAAAAGCTTCCAGGTAAAACTCTGTCAAATGAAAAAGACACGCAGGAAAAACGGTCAGGAAGCTGCTTACGAATTGCAAACACCCAGTGCTAAATAACAAAACTCTCAGCTGGGCAAGGAATCCTTCCTGGTGTCCTGTGTTGCCTCACCACGCCTGGGACTGCTCCCGTGGGTGAGGAACCTCCCTGCAGGAGCTGTTTGGGGTGAGGCCGCGCCTGCAGCCTCCCCTGAGCCCTTCCTGGGGTCCTGGCAGCCCTGCCCCAATGCCCAGGGGCTGCAGAAAGGAGCACTGAACTCCACGGGCACCGCCCTGATCCCACCTGGAGCGTTCAGGGCAGGAATCCGCAGGTACCTGTGGGTGCTCTGTGCTGAGCCTCACCCCTCTGGAGCAGCTCCCCCCTCCAAACCCCACACAGACACGGGGTCAGAACCTCCTGGTGCTGCTTCTCCAGGTGCTAAAACACGCAGGAACAATCCCACAACGCTTCTCCCTCTCAGGTTATTGCATTGCTGAATCTGCTTTATCTGGAAGCCCTTTCTTCCTTCCAGATGCTTCAGGGAGAAACATTTCCTTCCAGTCCAGGGGGTTGTTAAAAAAGGCACCATTCGATGTTTTTAACGCTTTTAAACAAAGAAAAGCCACTGCATTCACCCCTCCCCTTTTTCTAGCTCATGAATATTTTAACTCACATTATCACTAATCACTGCTGACCAAACGATAACGAATGAAGGAAGGAGTGACCAGAACTGATCATTTGCTCTGGAAATACAAACGGAAGGAGAAGGTTTGGATTTGCTTTTCCAGGACCCCTCTCACCAGGGCCAAGTCCTGGGCATCCCTGGGGTTGGACCCCGCTGAGGGGGTGTTGGCCACGGCCTCGGTGGGAATTTTGGGGTGCCCTGCCCAGGCTCTGCTGCTCCCCTGCCCAGGCAGCACCGGCTGTCCCCTCTCTGAGCTCAGCATCGTCCAGAGACCCCAGGTCTGTGTGGGACGAGCCCAGCCCTGCACCCCCTCCTTGCTGGGGCCTCTCCTGTCGCTGCCCGGGCACAGCCCTGTCCCTGGGCTGGAGGACAGCGTCTGTCTGTCTGTCTGTCTGTCTGTCAGTGGGACTGCAGCCCCACAGCCCAGCCCGAGGTGACAGTGCCGGGGGGAGGCCACAGGAAAGTGTCCTGGGAGCTACTGGGCGTCCTGGGCGTCCTGCCCCCCCTCGTGCGGGTTCTTGCCGTCGTTCTGGATCAGCCGCACGATGTGGGTCAGGTCCAGGCTGCGGGTCAGGATGTCCAGCAGCATCTCGTCCTTCTGCACGCCCTCCATGAACTCCTCCAGGGACAGCTCACCTGCAGGGCACGTCCACAGCGCTCTGTTAAACCCCAGCCTGGCTCCTCGCCACGCTGCTGCCCCCCAGGATTGGCACAGAGCCTGGAACTGGGCTCTCAGCACTGGAACGGGGCTGTCAGCACTGGAACTGGGCTCTCAGCACTGACATTGGGCTCTCAGCACTGGAACTGGGCTGTCAGCACTGGAACTGGGCTCTCAGCACTGGAACTGGGGTCTTAGCACTGGAACTGGGGTCTTAGCACTGGAACTGGGCTCTCAGCACTGACATTGGGCTCTCAGCACTGGAACGGGGCTGTCAGCACTGGAACTGGGGTCTTAGCACTGGAACTGGGCTCTCCACACTGGAACTGGGCTCTCAGCACTGGAACTGGGCTCTCAGCACTGGAACTGGCCTGTCAGCACTGGAACTGGGCTCTCCACACTGGAACTGGGCTCTCAGCACTGACCTTGGGCTCTCAGCACTGACCTTGGGCTCTCAGCACTGACCTTGGGCTCTCAGCACTGACCTTGGGCTCTCAGCACTGACCTTGGGCTCTCAGCACTGACCTTGGGCTCTCAGCACTGACCTTGGGCTCTCAGCACTGACATTGGGCTGTCAGCACTGGAATTGGGCTCCCAGCACTGAAATGGAGCTCCCAGCACTGACATTGGGATCCCAGCACTGACGTTGGGCTCCCAGCACTGACACTGGGCTCCCAGCACTGTGCATTGTGCCCCAAAGCCCCAAAGCCCAGCACAGGAGGGGCTGTGGGCAGTGTCCCCCCCGGGGATGGGTCACAGGGTCACCCTCTGCCAGCTCTCCCATCCTGGTGTTTTGGGACTCGCAGCAGCAGGAGCTGCTCTGGCAGCTGGAGGGCAGGAAGGGGGGAAGGCAGGAGCAGTGGCAGTGCCCAGGGGAGGCCTCACCATCTCCATTGATATCGATTTTGTCAAACACCATGTCTGTGAACTCCTCCGCCGTCATCTTCTCGTTGCAGCGGTTGATGGAGCGGATGGCCTGGGGGGAACAAGGGGCACAGGCAATCACTGAGGGCTCTGCAGGGTTCTGTGTCCATCAGAGCAAGTGGCCAAATGACCAGGCATAAAAAGCCAAACTCTTTTTCAGGGCTAAAACTTGTTTTCAGGCAGTTAGGCTTCGAAAGGAATAAATCCTGTCTAAAAATCTGGGGATTAAAATCACCTAAAAAGGCAAGCAATGCTTTACAAGATTTAGTGGGCATGCTGGGATAAGCCAGAAGCCATTCACCTCTGAAAACCCTTAGATTAAATTCAAGTGCTTATCCCAGCCCCAGTTTCAGTGAACAGGGTTAAACAACCTGCCAGGAAAGGACGAGGGGCTGCTGGGTGTCTGGGGGGTGTGGGAGGCAGAGGGAGGACTGGCAGAGGACGGGCAGCAGGTCTGGGCACTATGGAATGGAATTCACTGGGCTGGAAGTTCCTGCTCCAGCCTCTCTGGCTCCCTGCACCCAGTGCCCACCATGGCAGGAGTGGAAGGGCTGATCCCACTCACTTTGATGATGTTGAGCAGCTCAGCCCGGTCGATGCAGCCGTTCCCATCCACATCATAGAGCTTGAAATACCACCTCAGCTTCTGATCCACCTTCCCCTTCAGCACCAGGCTCAGAGCTGCCACATATTCCATAAAATCTATGTAGCCATCCTAAAAGCAGAAGGTTAGAAGCTCAGGTGAGGTTAAAGGCAGAGAGTCAGGCATTTTCTTGGTCACTTTTGGAAGTCCCCCCTGGAACTGGTGCCCCCACCTGAGACCAGGGGCTGGTGGAGTGCAGTGGTTAAAGCCAAGGTTCCACCTTAATCTGTGCAGAAATGTCACAGAATCATGGAATTATAAAATCGTTAAGGCTGGGAAAGGCCTCCAAGATCATCAAGTCCAGCCTTGGGCTGTTACCTGTTGGGAAGGCACAGACTGGGTGGGTGAATCTGGCTTGGGGACTGAGAGCTGGCCTGTGCTCAGGGAATTAACATGCCAGGCATTAATTACCAGCCCAAAGCAGTGGGAATTCAGAGGTCAGAGAGGTTTATGCAGATGAACCCCAATAAATCACCCAACCTCATCCTGCCTGAACACACCTACAGCTCCTTTCTCCTGCCAAGGGGTCTCATTTCCAGGAGAGGAGTGAATTCAGGGGTCACCCCAGCACTGCTGACATCTCGGGCTGGGAAGGTGTTTCTCTGTCCCTGTGCCATTTCTGTACCTGCTCCACAAACACTTTTATCTTTGACTTTCCTCCCGGGTGTTTGCCCACCCCAGCTCACACCACGGTGTTTGAGGTGCCAGCTGCACCCAGGGTGGTGGCAGCACTGCCAAGCTGCTGGCAGGAGCTCACAGGGCACCGAGCTGCCCCCAGACACTGCCCATGATGCTCACAGCTCCCAGAATGTTGTTAAAATGCCTCCTGCCCTCCACAGAGCGTTCCCGTGGTGCTTGGAAGGGAAATGGTTCTTGCTGTGGTTTGTGGCACTCCCCTGGCAGTGCTCAGATCCGTGTGGAAGTGGCCCTGGGGACACAGCCCCATGGTGAACCTGGCAGAGCTGGGTTCAGTCATCTTAGGGGCCCTTTCCAACCTCAATGATTCCGTGATTCCCACTGCCATGGGCAGAGCATGAGCCAGGCTTTTGTCAATGAACACAGGCACGCCCCGCTTCCAGAGGGGATCATCTGCTTTATCCCACTGCTGCAGGAGCCAGATTAGGTACAAATAGCTGCTAAGCCCCATCCCCAGCAGGATTTCCTGTGCATCAATTCCCTTTTCAGGCGTTCAAACACGGGGCAGTGAGCAGGGGAAAGGCCAAGGCACGAACCAAACACCTGAAGGATTTAGGGCTTGATTTGCATTTTTGTCAATGGGATAAATGCCACTAAGCCCTTTGGGTTGCCATAAAATAGATTCCTCATCTCCCAGGAGGGGCAATTTCAGGTCATTTGCAAGCAGAGGAGACGCAGTTTCCTGTTGGAGACACAGCATCCATCTGCTTCCCTGGCACAGCTCCTGAGCTGGGGGAGCAGCATTCCCAAATATCTATTCCCAAATATCTGCTCTGGGGCTGCATTCCCAAATCCCTGCTCCAGGCCTGCCCTGCTCTGGGGTCCAGCACAGCCACAGCCTGGGCTGCAAAACCTCTCCAGGGAGCTCCTTATCCCATGGAATAAAATCCATCCCAGTGCAATCCATTTACAGCTTCAAACAATGCCAGCAGCCCTCACCGTCCTGCATGAATGCAGCCCTTGTCCTCACTGTCACAACATCCAGTGTTTAAGGATTAAAGGGCACTTCATTTTTAAGGGATCAAAGACTGCCAGATAAAACCCCGCTGTTATAAAAGGAAAATATCAATTCTGGGAGAAGTCTCTGTGTCCTTGCAGAGCAGGCAGTGGGTGAAGAGTTTTTGCTGGCATGTTTCACCTTCCAGAACTGATTCTACAATTGATGAGGCCACAGTAAATCAGGCTGTGGCACTCAGAGCAGTTTGTCCCTCACACTCACCCAGCCCCAGCCCCAGCCCCAGCCCAGGGGCTCCCAGAGTGGGAGGGACAATATTTACCTTATTAAAGTCAAACGTCTCAAACATTTGCTCAACGTATTTGTTCGCTGCCGGACTCAGGTTTTTCAAGCCAAAAAACTGTTTGAACTCGTAGAGGGTGAGCTGGCCAGAAGGACACTCTGTCATGAACTTCTTGTACCACTGGTGGCACTCGGTGGTGCTCAGCTCCTCCACGGTTTTCCCGTCCATGTTCCCCATCTCCACACCAAGCGCTTGGTCCCTTTGCAGCCAAAAACTGAGGCTCTGGGAAATTTAGGAAAAAAAAAAATCCCACAATTCTCCTTCTTGCCTTCAAAGTCCAGGGGTCATCAGGAAAACCCGAAGTGCCTGGTGCTGTACAGATCCCAGTGGTGATAGAGACTCCTCTTCCTGGGAAAACCCAAAAGCACAGAACCCTCTTTGGAGGGGAAGGTGACATTTAAGTACCCAGCAAATCCCTCCCCAGCCAATGGGGCTGGGGTGGGGGTGGTGGGCTCCTGCCAGGCATTAAGAGTTCAGGGTTAAAATAGAAAAGAGGTAAAATGGGGAAGTCTTGCAGATTACAGGCCCAGCAGGAGATTAGGAGGGTGGAATTTTCTCTGTGATGAGCTAATCTCTTAATCCACTTCATTTATCGTTTTGGGAGGGGGGGCTGGTGTCACATGAGCAACAACTTTTGCACCGGAACCAGAGTAAGAAGAATGGAAGAAAACCACTCAGAATCTTCTGTGCTGTTACTGCTTTTTGCTTTCCCTTCACCTCACTCTGCCAGAGGATTCCAGACAGACTCTAGAGCCTGGAATTCGGGGAGGGGGAAGTACCAGCTCCTGGAAGAGACCAGGAGGGTAAATTTGGTGTGAGGAGACAAATATAGAAACATAATTGCTTTGAATGGTAAAGGTTTAAGTGCTTTAATTGCAGACAGCAGGAAGGGGAAGGGCCCTCTCCCCCCAGAGTCCCATGTCCAGTCTTGGTCCTGCTGACTGAGTGTTTTTTTCATCAAAATTGTCCCACTGCTCAGCCCAGCAGTGTGTCCTGGCTGCTGTGTCACAAACTCAGCTCACACCAGTGGAGTTAAATGCAGCTTCAGTTGTCACTGATAATGGATTACCATGAAAAATTCTCCATGTAAATACAACCAAATCAAATGTTGTTTTCACTTTGGCACACAGAACTCTGAGAAGTACTCAGGAATAAAATATCCTCAGAAAGCACCATGGGCCAGGTCCTCAGCTGGAAGGGAATGGTTGTGACTGCAGGGTCTGTCCCACAGAGAGTTCATCCCTAACACACAGTTTGTATCCATAACACACAGTTTATATCCCAAACACACCGTTTGTATCTATCAGCTGCAGTTATCTAACAAGTCATAGAGCCCAGTATTGCTTCTGCACCACAGTAACTTAGGACTAGCTCTGCTAAATAAAGCAGCATTACACAATCATAAAACACTTACGGAAAAGGAATTAAGCTGAGGAGCACTAATTGGATGTGCTAATTCTGTGCTCCCCACCAGGCCCCTGCTGTGCAAGGTGAACCTGCAGTGATGCTCTGAGCCCCAGCCCAGCCTGTGCTGGGCCAGGAGAGCTGGGCTCGCTCCGTGCCCTGTGCTGGGGCACCCAGAGCAGCAGGCAGCAAGGGACAGGACGAGTTGGACGGGGTTTTACAGCAAAATCCACTCTGCATATTTTCCTGGGGAGCAGCAGCAGAGCCTCCCCACCCACCCCTGAGCCCGGAGCTGGCCGTGCCTCAGCACTGATGGGACACTGAAGTGACACAGCTGCTGTTTCAGGGCTTTATGGGCTGGCTGTGGTTCCCAGCTATGGTTTTGGGCGGTGGAAGGATCTCCACTTCGTGGGGCTGGAGCTCTCCAGGTCGCAGCGGCGCCGGCCGTGCTCGGTGCCCTCGCGGAATCGGAAGCCACAGAAGGGTTTCTGCGTGGTGCAGAACGGGGCCAGCGAGTTGGACCACTCAGGGCGGTAGAAAACGAACTGGAAGGAGCTGAGGGGGCGGCCCCCAGGGTGGACAACCACGGGCACGAAGCGAGAGCCCAGGGGAGGAGCTGGAGGCGGCCGGTCCCTCGAGCTGGGAGGTGGGTTGGTGACCCCTGGCATTGCCTTGTCCTTCTCCATTCCCTTGGCTCTCGTGTGGTCCTCGCCAGGGGCTTCTGCTGTTCTAGCCACCTGTGGAGAAAAAGAGCCAGAGAAATGCGTGGCAATTGTCCCCACCGGGACAGCCTGGGAAGCTCCTGCAAGGGCAGTCAGGGCAGTGTGAGTGCTGATCCAGGGGTTTACACATCCATGGCCAAAAATCTGAGGCGGTGCTGCTCAAAGAGAAAGGGACTTTAAACTCAAATGATGCTCTGGAAATATGGAAGCGACTTTAAATAAATGCTGAGAGAAAATGAATGCTGAGACACAAAGGACTGGATTCTGTCTTGACTCTCAGTTACAACAGATAAATGCCAGCAGCACACTCCTGGTAAAGCTGTCACCAGCCACAGCCATGGCAAAACTGCCTTGAAAACAGAGTGACCCAAGAGGACACAGCAGTGATGGCAGGACCTGACTCTGTCCTTTGGAGCAGCTCAGCAGCTCTGGGTCCCTCTGCAGGGACCTCCCTGAGCCTCCTCCTGCTCCGGGAATTGCTCTCAGCAAATCTCCAGACGAGTTTTCCCCCCATAACTGTGAAGGTCCCACGCAGGGCACGAGGAGCAGGGAAATGTTTGCCCTGAGCATTTGCAAGAACCCCCGTGCAGAGGAGGGGTGGACAGGAGCCCCAAGGGGGTGACCTGTGACCCAGGGCTGTGCTTGGCCGCAGAGATATTCCTGCTGCTGTTACCTAAGCATGACTCAGTTCTTGTTTTCATTGACGACACCTCTGTGCAAATGGAAACTGCCTCTTCCCTCAGCAATTAGCCACCCTACTCCTGCCTGTCCTAAATAAATGCTGTTTGCTTATTTTGAACCATGCAAAGAGGTTTCCTACTTTCCGTGACGTACTTGGTGCTATTTCTGTTCCCTGCCTCCTAAACCTATTAGAAGGGGAATGCCTGCAGATTGTTTGGAAATCTCCTTAAAGCCTTTGAGGGGAATCACCACATCCCTACAGGTTCACCACCTCTTTTTGCCACTCATTTCTCCAGGGCAGATGCCAAATGCCTGACAGGCTGGAGCTCAGCACACAGGGGTTATTTCAGCAGTTGCTGCTACAAGGAAACATCAATCCATTTTTCCCCAGGGGATAAAATAAGGGATTTTTACACCTGAAAATCAGATTTCGTACCAGCACAGCCATTTCAGTGAGGTTTGTGCACCCTGCTCTGGACTTAGGTGGTTCAGAAGCTGCTGTGTTCACACCCATGTGTGCTGGTGGCTCCTGGCCATTCTCACTTTGGAAGAGACAAGTACACACAGGACTGTGCTGATGCCTGTGCACCCACCCAGCAGCAGCACTAAAGTCATTAATCTCCTGGATTTGGGGCGTGGAGGGGAGGCTGGAGCTGCCTTGGCAGATTGCTAAATCATGCAGATGCCTTCGAGATGAGCAGGGCAGGCTGGGCTGGACCCCTCAGTGCCCTCAGAGAGGGGCAGGTCCTGAGCAGGGCGTGCTGAGCTCTGGCTCTGCTCCTGCCCTGGGGCTTGGCTGCCCCGCAGGTCCTGCTCATCCTCTGGGGCACCGGGAGCTGTGCAGGAACCTCCTCCTGCCCAGGTGAGTGCACCTGCTCGTGCGATCCCTGCCCTGGAGGGGAAGCACCAGCTTAAGGTCCCGGTGCTATTTATGGCCCTGCCAGAGCTCCGTGCCTGAATGAAGAGTCACACATAATCCTATTGCACCCGTTCCTACACAGAGAGATCCCTAATCCCTCCCAAACTGCCAGGTGTCCGTCACAGCAAATCCCCCAGGGGGGTCCCAGGGAAAGGCTGGAAAGGCTCAGTGATCAGGGAAGCAGGAAGGCTTCAGTGGTGCTGCTGGGAGCACAGGACCTGTCCTGTCCCTGCCCAGGGACTGTCCCCACACCAGCACTGCCCATCCTGTCCCTTGGAGCCATCCCAGGGTCCATCCCAGGAGCCATCCAGGAGCCATCCAGGACTGCCACGTGCAGTTTGCTCTGAGCTCTCAGCACCACGGGGGCAGAGCTGGCTGATGGGATTTGGGATGAAGCAGGGATGGGATGAAGCATCTCACAGACGTCACTGGGACCTGCCAGGCTGTCACCCTCGGGACAAGGATCTGCAGCCCATGGGAAGAGGACATGGGGAGGGAGTGTCCCTCACCTGGGACACACCTGGGAGGTGTTCTTGGTGATGGAGGCCCCGGAGTGTGGGGCTGTCCGGGGTGGAGGCAGGAGGCAGCACTGCTGGTGTGGGCAGGGCGATTGGGGTCATTGTGACCACAGGGGCCACTGTGACCACGGGGTGTCCCTGTGGGTGTCACAGTGGGGCTGGGCAGGGCAGGGGGTGCACAGGAGTGCAGGGGCTCAGCCATGGGGACAGGAATTTCCAGCCCTGGTGCTGCCTGGGGCACAGGCAGGCTCTGCATGCTGCTCTGCTGGCCCCTGTCCC
>VWZS01001238.1:0-38967 GCA_013397075.1 Rhabdornis inornatus
CTGGCCCTGCCCGGCCCTGCCCCGGTTCTCCGCGGCTGCGGAGCCGGGTGCGACCTGCCCGCCCCGGCGGAGCCGAGCCCTGCGGCCCCCGCGTGTGAGGAGCGCTGGCACCGCGCGGGGCGAGCGGGGTGGGGATGAGCATCTTGCCTTTGTTAATTGATTGTCAGGTGTGCTACAAAGCGGCTCTTCCAAAGCGCGAGCTCGCGTAGCTCCCCGTGTGTCTCGGCAGGTGTGTGAGGCGGAGGCGAAGCTGCTCCGCTGCAGAAGCTTTAACCAAAGTTGTGCGGTTGAGGCTGGCCCCTGCAGCGCTGCCAGCAGCAGCCCGGCCGGCCGGCGGAGCGCGGGGAGCAGCTGTTGCGCTGGGATGGAGCGGGGATGGGATCGGTGGCCCGGGGTGGGATGGCACTGACTGCCAGGTGCAGAGTGCAGTGCTCAGAGAGCACGGAGCACCTGGCCGCTCACAGGGCAATGACTGGTTGAGCTTTTCATCTTGTGATGTTCTCAAATTCTATGGTGTGTAAAACATCGAGTATTCTTTTAATGCTCTCTCTAGTTTTTTATAACACGAGTGTTCTCTGGCATAATTTTTGCATCTTTTGACTCCCGTTTTTTTGGGATTTTTTGAAAGCCAGGATTTAAATGACTGGCTTCATATTTTAGGCACACAACTAAAATACGCTGAAAAGACTAATTTTTCTTTGGAGGGCTTAGATTTCTTAAAAAAGGGGAGCCAGGTGTGCATTTTGAGTCAAGGGCTAAAAAAGGGCAGTCGAAATAATGAATCATTCTGAAAAACTGTTTAAGAATATGTAAAATGGAGAATGTTAGTGTTTATAATTTTAAGATAGTGTTTTCTATTCTTTCATTTGCTGACTGGTACAGAATTAAAGAAAAACCTTGCATTTTGACAGGATAGACTTTACAGTAGATTTATAGAAATCTGTGATGTCAGTAAGATGTGGTTTTATTTTCACATATTTTATACAGTATCAAGTGACTGTTTGGTTGGGAAGATGCATTGCTTGTGTGTGCCCATTTAGGAGTCAGGCTGAAGAATAATGAATTAAAGTGACTGACATCATGACAGCCGTAAGACAGAGAAGAGTTGGAAAAGGCACAGAAGCAGCTGAAGATCAGCCTTCAGAGGAGACAAATGTGAAGCCGGATGGGAAAATTCCACCTGGTGGGTAATGGAAAACAAAGTGACATTATGGCTTTTTGGTAGTGGCTTGGTTTTGTTCTGTCCTAAGCACAGCTCAGAACTAGGTATGTGCCAAATGCATTGCCATACTTGAATGTCACCAAAATTAATTGGATGAGACAGCAGGTCTCATGCAGATTGCTGCATGTCAGTCTTATCTCTGTTTTAAAATCCTAATTTGAATTAGTGAGAATAGTTTTTTCAGTTTATTATTGGTGGCACGCTATCAGATTGTATGTAGCCTTCCAAAGTTCTTGAAAGAATCCCAGTCCAAATCACTGGTCACATGAAAGGATTTAAAGACAACTGATGACATGTACTTAAAAATAGGCAGGTTGCATATAACATCTGAATTTAACTTCAAACTTTTGCTTTTTAATTTATAGGACACTGGTTAGGTAAATTTAAAAGTGAGTCATTAAGTGTCTTAATTCCAGGATCTGCTTAAGTAATAAAATTCTGACAACATTTTGTATGGAATTGCAGCTTTAGAACTGACAAAGTTCTTTGTTTTTGGGGGATTTTTAGATTAATTTATTTTAAGGGATATTTTAGTCCAGATTCTAAATCTTTCTCTGCATTTGAGCAGATGAAAGGAAAGTTTCATTGTTGTTTCTGCACAAACACACTTAGGCTATATGTGAAAACGGCAAGTGATCATAGTTGTCCTGCAGCCCAGCCCTCAGTTCCATGGAATTGCATAGTTGGAACCCTTAAGCAGATGTCACACACAGTATAAATAGCCATTTCAAAGATGCAGTTCCAGATCACTAATCCATATTAAACCTTACATTAACAGTGAAAATACAAAAACCCCGACAAACTCAAGCCCCAGGAATGTAAGTGTGTAGTGGAGGCCTGGAGGCACCCAGAACCCATCCCTTCTTTGCCATCATCCCATCCCTGACCTTGCTCCCGTGTCAGCAGGAGCCCATCTGCAATTCAAAGCATGGCACCATCATCAGAGGTTGTTTTGGCTGCTGTTCAGTCTCTTTGTGGGTATTTAGTGAGGCTTCTGAACCTTCCCTGGTTTTTTTTGACAAAACCTGAACAAACCCCCCCAGAAGGCAGCTTTTTTTAGACCTGTGAAGGAGACGTGAATTTCTTGCTTTGTCATCAGTCATCCTGTATTCCTTGAATTTAAAAAGTTCTGGAAGATATTCCAGTTCAGATTTACGAATTAGTTATGGCATTGAGCTAAACTTGTATCGGATCATGGTGTTCTTAAATTTAAGGTATACCAATTAAGGCACACTTTAATACTCTGATTTTCCTAGATGAGAAAATAAAAACCACCTCTCCATAAAGATGTGTTAAAACCAGGTGTCCTGTTACCTGCAGACTGTAAACTGTACTAGCATAGGCAATGGATAAATGGCTTTCCAAAATCCCTGTAGGTTCAGTAATATGTTTCACAATTATAGACTGAAATATTTTTCTTCCAAGATCCTCCAGGTGGAAAGCTGTGGAACATACTCTCAATAACTGTTGGCGGGATTGTTGCCATCTCTCTTGGACTTCTTACTTCTGTTTATGTTGCTACACTGCATGAAAATGACCTATGGTTTTCCAATATCAAGGTAACAATCATTTTCCTAGTTTCATCAGTAGTTTTGTAGAGCATTAATATGAGCATTAGTTGAAATCTCATTTTTTTGTGTATTTGTCTTGTAACCCGCTCAACACCAGAATATTTCCTTTTTAAAAATTCAATTTAAAAAAGCTGTGCTTCCCTTCCCACCATACTTCATCGGTTCTATAAATACCTGTCCCCAATTTTTTCTCTAAAAATATTGCTAGAGAGCTCCTGTCTGAGTTGTAGCTATGGTTCTTCCAAAAATTGATCTTTATCTACAACAGAATTTCAACATTTTACTGTATATTTTTCTATAATCATCTTACTTTTATCCAAAGCAATCTAAAATTAAAATAAAAACCAACAATTAAACAATATGCAAAATCCTGGAACGCAGTTCTTGAGTTGCATTTACACTGTGATACTGTAACATAGTTTAGGAACAGTCTCTTGGTATTCAAAACTGATTTTATGTAATGTCATCCTAAGTGTGCAAACCTCAAAACAGATTTCTGCCATTCACTAATGTAAACCAACCATTCCCAAGACCCAGGACTGACTAGTTTTTTCATAGAGTCACTGCAGAGAAAATAATGTAGCTGTACCCACAGCTAAATTTAACCAGAGAAAAGAACAGGTGAGTCATTTCCCTTTCAAATGCCTAAAATCCATTTTGCTAGGTCTGTGTATTGTGTTGTTCAAAGAGTACATATATTTAACTGGAATACTTGCCTTGCAATATGTCCTTTCTATGCTGCACACTTTTTGTGGCCCAGAAACATTTGTATTCCGCTAATACAAATAATTTGCATTTACTGCAACAATTGCTGTTGTATTATACATGTAATACTGTGTTGTGCCCACCCTTATCTTTCCTTGATTAGATAGAGAGATTGTACACAATATATTGAAGGTACACCTTGGGTTTGCCTTTTCCTTCCAAAAGCAAGCAGTGAATAATTTCAAGATGTTGTGTATTTCAAAGTACAAGTAGGCATGGGCTTTTGGCAATCCATTATGAACATAATGGATACATCTTTTTTATTCTGTCAGACTGACCTAGAGGAGCACAGAGTTCACTGAAATAAGCAGTTCTGTAGTTGTAATTAAGTTGTCCCCTCAATGGGTGAAACAGTCGTTTAATTTGATAATTACTGTTTTCATTTTAAGTACACTAAAATGCCGTTAGATATCAAAACTGAAATAAACCCCTCTAGGTTTTTTGTAGTCTGGATTCTCTTGTCTCTGTAGCTGTTATTTCATCCCATGGATGTGATGGATAGCTGGTAACACTGCAACGAGAGCAATTTCAGCCAATTTGATGGAAAGATTCTAAAAAGCATTAAGTTGATCTAGCAGCAGGGTAAAGGAGAAAGAGCTGCAGACACTGTGCTCTCAGTGTCCGGTCTGCAGTGGGATGTGATCTCCAGCAGGGTATGCATGTGGCTACAGTGCTCATTTTAAACAAAATGCTGCTTTAGGAGTAGTATGGGAAGAGGAGACTGCCTATGATGAGTCTGAAATTTCCTGCAAAGCTGAGGCAGGAAGGCTCATCCCAGTATCTGTAAAACAATCCACAGATGTCTCTGTGCCTGTGTGTAGGAGTGTGATCTCTCCAGGGGTATGTACATGTTTCCCAGCGCTTCTGAATTGGCTGATCTTTTCATTACAGCACATACTATATACTAAGAAAGACAAGACCCTCAAAAATTACATGGAAAATAAATGGAAAATTTGCTTTTTTCTTAACATTTAACAGTTTGGCCAAAGCATAAATTTTAGCTGGTATTTATATACTGAACTTTCCAAAAGTTTGAAAAGAGTAATTTTTATTTTAGTTCATACTCCTGCCCAGATTCTCAGAAAGGAGAACTGTAATCTAATCTTTGCCCCACAACAATTGCATGCCTTACTTAGTGAAATGCAGAGGTGATCTCATTTCATTATATTTTAATTAAACATAACACAGAATAAATGGATGCATTACAAATGCACATCCAATATTTTATTGACCCCCATGCCTGTGAAATACAGTAGAGCATCACCACTGCTCTGCAACATAGGAAAGAAAAATTCTAAATCGGTTCTATTTCCATATATTTTAAACTGCTAACTTCAGGCACCCTGAATTGGCTGTAAATGGGGAAAATTTGAGGATTTATGTTGCTGAAATCTGATACAAAAATTATGTAACAGTATATTATTCCCCTGAATTTTATTCCTTTCATCCAAAAAGCTACAGTTAGTCAGATGATAAGAATTCATGCCCAGAAGTGTCTGTGTAGCAACTTAACTAATACAGAGATGTAATGGGAGACCTGTTTTGTTATCTTTTCTTTTATATGAAGATACTCTTCTGTTTGAAGAAGGTCTGCAGTGTTTTCCTGACACTTTTGCACCGGGCAGATGTTTGTACCTGCACCTTTTAGGTACAAAAGGTGGAATTTTTGTTCTGAAGACCCTACTGATACATCAACACCAGAACTACATATTTAAAAATTATGCAGTCATATTCAACCCTAAAAACTGGAAGTAAAAGAGTTTATTATGCAAAGTCATGATTCCTATCTCCTAAATAATTGGAGTCAGGGCTTGCACACACACTTCCAGTGATTGCCTTTCTGTAATTTCAATTGCAATTCATTGAAAGCCAGTTCAGTTTTGGGTGTCTTCCAGCAATGGTTCACCCAAGTAGAAAAACTGTCTGGTCCTTGTTAAACTGTTTTGCTGTATTTTGAATATGGCTTTCAACAGTGCATTGATTTCAGCTGCTGCTCTGTGTGTGAGTCTTGTTCTTGTTTGCTGGTAAATGTGCCTGCTATTATCAATTAGCCATGGTCACAGGAGAAAGATGTACAATTGTTTCCTTACCAGAAAAACTGAAAAAGCACATCTTGAAGAGTGGTTTATGCAATGAAGGAGTTACACAGTTGCTCCTTTTTTTTTTAAATTTCAAGACTTCTGAAAGAATGACCCAAAAAAATTGAAAACAGAAAAGATTCAGCATATCCTGACACGTAGTTAGAAGCTGTGTTTGTGTCCCCTTCTAGCAGGGATCACAGGTTATAATCATCTATCTTGATGAAATAATTCTGAAGAAAATATTTTTAATCCCTTCTTATATACATTAAACCAACAAACATTTCTGTTTGTGATGGTGGAAGTCAAAACAGATTTCTTATCCAAAAATCCTTCCTCAGTTTTCTGTAAATGTTCTGGCATAATACATCTGAAATGGCTTGTCTATTTTCAGTGATTTTCAGTAGCAGTTTAGTGGCTGCCCCTCCAGTGTAGCATCTTTTTGGAACAGAATCTTCTTTGCAAATAGCAGAATGGGGGGCTACCTATCATGTCAGCTGTTGCATTGCTTGCTCAACTGCAGATTCTGAAGGAACTTTGAACAGGAATGAGCCAAGGCCACACAGCAAATTAGTACTGTAAGAAAAACACATAAACTTCAGAACATTCATTTCTTCTTCACCCCTTCTGAGTAAGAATTTAGATACTGTTATTGATTTTTCCTTTAATAAAATTGCTACTTGCAGGAAGTCAGGAATGAAAAGGTAAGATTGTAAGTCTTTAGGATCTTTAGAATGAAAATATAAAATTGTAAGACTTTAGGATCTGTGCCAGGATTTAGGATCTGTGAAGTGCTCATATTTTCCCATTTTACATTTTGAATACAAACCAAAGATTATTACCCAGAGAAGCTGTGGCGCCTCTGGATCCCTGGAAGTGTCCAAGACCAGGTAGAACAGGGCTTGGAGCACCCTGGGACAGTGCAGGGATTTGCACTGGATGGGCTTTAAGGTCCCTGGCAGCCCCAAACATTCAGTGATTCTATGAAGGAAAGCAGGTAATGAGAACTGCAATGTGAATGCTCAGGCATGAAGGGAAGGAGGGCATCCAGGACTTTGGCAGTACTTTTCCATAGAAGTGCCTGTCCAGGTGTTAGGGGTACTTTTACTCTGCATCAGATCTGATCTGGAACATGCCACTCAAACAGATGGATATGAGGTTAACCAGCCAGGAGAGCTGTCCAAGGATTAAATACCTTTACTGAAGGCTTGTCCTCAACTGGGAACATTGACAGCAGCTGTGCGTGCTCAGTTTCCACTTGTACACTTGAGAAAATTTTCCAGTCTTCCTGGTCTTAAATTGAAAAACTAATAAATAGTCTCAATTACACAAATTTTGGTTTAGCTATCTCAAAAAAAAGAAAAGTAACTGGAGCTTTATTTATGTTCATAATTTATAGAAAAACTCAACTCAGACTTTGGCTGCTTGCTCAGCATTCTGAAGGACTTGCTTAAGGAGTTTGAAGAATCACAAGCTTTAAAATTTTGCACTGCCCTTGAGAGAAAGTCTTTTGTATTTGGTTGTGAATGCTTAATATTATTAGGATACAATTGCATTGTAAATTGAAATAGTAAGCAGCTCTCTGTGTGTTCCAGAGGACAGTGTTCTTTATTTTTCCCTTGGAACAGTGATAACTTCTTTGTTACAGCCTCACAAAGTGAATACACAGACAGACAGACATGTGCTCTTACAATGTTTACCCAGAAGTCTGTATGTTTTTATTGACATGGAATGCTAGGAAAAGTATAAATTGCTGTAGAAATGGAAAAGTATTTTGAGTGAATAAAACAGATGTTATCTTAGCATGAAACAGATGTAAAACTCACTAGTGTTTGTCTCATAAAGTATAGCATTTGGTTGAATACAGCTGGTGCCAGGATTACAAATTAATCATGTTTGAATGCATTTTTGCTAATTAGATCCCCCTCTGTGACTCCTTTCTCCCCCTTAATAAATTCCAAATGTTAGCATTCCTTTTTTTTTTCCTTTATGAGCATTTAAGAGTCAGCCACTTTTTGATATTAGAAGACTTTTCTAATGATGTAGTAGTGATGATTTGAAACTTGAAGTTGTTCAAAATCCATAACTGTTAATTTTTCTAAGTATGTGATGATGATTTATATGTCACAGGGCAGCTGGAGGATGTAATTGTGAACTTAGATTGAATCACTTGTGTTTTTATCTTTTAACTTTTCTCAGACCAGAACTAATATTGGTTTGTCAGCAACTGACATGCTTTGAGATAAGAACCTGTACTGAGCAGTAGAGAAGAACATAATTTTTTGTCAAGATTTATGTTAGCTCTGATAGCTAGCTATTCTAATTAAATATTCTATTCTAATTAGCTATTCTAATCAAATAGAATTGATTCTGCTCCAGCATGTGAGTTGGTACTGTGTAAGAAAGTTGAAAGTCTTGGGGTTCTGTGTAAGGTTGCATTAACAAGAATGGCATTCATAAAAGTCTCTGAAAAGTTAATACTCTTTTATTTCAGTGACATTATTTTGTGCAGAAAGATGAATTCATAAGGTTATTTTCATAAATCACACAAATTTTTTAGTGACTTGCATATACCACATACAGGGATTTCACTTTTTAGTATAAACTTTTTCTAATTGGATAGAAGCCTTTTCTAACTTACTGCTTAGGAGATATGTTTGCTGGGATGTTGTTACACAAACTACTAAAAAGATCACTAATAATAGAGCAATTCTGTATAAGATGGTTGTTAGTTTTCATCAGATTGGTTGTTCATACCATCTTTGTTTTAATGTGGTTGCCCAAAGCTGTGGATTTGTTAAATTTCATTAGGTCTTCACAACTAGTGAGATAACAAAAGGAGGTGCATTCCAAAGCAAAGAGCTTTCAGATCTTACTAGACTCCATCTGCTGCAATATCAGCCAAGAAAAAGGCATAGTTTGGTATGTACCTGGTTTGAAGTGTACCCAGTTTAAATAATTTGAGCATTTTTAATTAGAAATAAGAAGTTCACCTATCCCTAAAGCCAAGTAGAGAGTCCCTTTTCCTTTCACCTGTAATTTAAGTGAGAGTGATGACAGCTGGCTTCCTGCAAGAAGCAGTGTTGAACAAGTGGGCAGCAGCATCCCCTGCCAGCTGAAATATCCCTGGCATTATAGCGCAGCCCCCACACAGCACATTGAATTAATTGAGCCTTGAGCTGGCAAAGCCATGGAACACAATGGGATAACTACATCTGGGAGAAAAGGTTAAATGCACAAAGCAAGGATATGCAGCTTTACAGTTTAGCTGTGGGCCACTGTGCCAATCTAAGCTTGTCATATTACAAAAAACAGTGAAATACCCACAATATTTCCAAGCAGCATATCAGAATCCCAAAAAGCATGTACACTTCCCCCATTAAGAGTCATTTACACCCCAGGCATTTGCCTCTCACCCTAATTTGTCCATGTATGTTTGCCTTTAGTTGAACTAAGTTGTTTAGAATATGAAATGCAAAGACTGAAGCCTCTCTGGAGGTCGGTTTCTCTGGTGCAGCAAGAATCGGAGTTGAAGGCATCTTTGGATGATGGTGAAAAGCAAATGGAAAGTGAATTTACTGTTGAACTTCACTTGCAGGAGGTCGAAAGAGAAATTTCATTCAGAACTGAGTGTGGACTTTATTATTCCTACTACAAACAGATGATTCAGGCTGCTTCCATACAGCAAGGTATTGTAAACTGTAAAGTAAGTTTTGCAGCTGACTATTTGTAGGTTTGGTTGGGGCTTTTTTTCAAATATAATTGAGAACACGGCATACCATAACTATGAAAGATAGTGTAACAATTGTGTTGGAGACAGATTTATTCTCTTCCTGTGCCAGGGAGCCAATAAGTTATGGACATAATAAATTTCACAATGATGCACTGATTTTTGTGCCACACCTTCACATGCTGATGAAGGCAATCACTTTGAGGGACAACTTTCATGTCTGTTAAGGTTTCAGCTTGCTGGTTTATTCAGTTTATTACTTTCATTTTTTATTCTTCATTTGTTTAATTTGAGCTATGAACTATTTCTTGGAAGGGGCAGTGTTTTTTGCTATATTCCTGGACAGTAAGTGACAGAAGGAGCAACTTCCAAGGAAATTATATACAATGGTGGGCCTTTCTCAGACAGTCTCATGTTTTCTAGATATTTAACTGTTGCTCCCTAGCAATTTTGCTTATACTACACATTTTTCAGCATTAACTTCACCTGTGATTAAAGTAGTGCCAAGAACAGTTCTCAGGATGCAGAATGTACCACAGAGTCTATGCTGGGGATGGAAGTATAAAAATAAATGTTTTATGCAATACTAAATATATAGTACTTGAATTAGCACTGTGAGTCACATTTGAAGCAGGGAAGCTGAAGACCTCAGAAGGTCATGTTGATTCAGAGGTAATATGTTCTGAATCGTTGACTCAAAGTTTGCAATTTCTGATGAGAGATCCTAAAATACCTTTGAAAAAGTTATTCACTGTTCAAATGAAGGTGGAGAGGGAAAATGACAATCTCCTATTTCAATTTCTCTTTATCATTAAGGTTTACATGGTTTAGTATATGACAATAAAACTGAATCTGTGAGGACAATTAACATACTTGAAAGAATGAATGTTTACCAGGAGGTGTTTCTCAGCATTCTGTATAGGATTCTTCCAATTCAGGTAGGCATTTATTTATGGCTTTAGCTTGTAAGTGCATTTTGAAGATTGCGCAGTGAATCATAGCTCCCCTTTGTAGATATTTTCTAATTTGAAATATTCCTGATGCCTTTTTAATTTGTAAAAGCAAAACCTAATTCATACTAAGTATAATCCCCCCCGTGAGTGTTTTGATGTCAACGTCAGTATTCTTGTGTTTTACAGCAATACCTAGAGCCTGTTTATTTTTATATCTACACTTTGTTTGGACTTCAGGCAGTTTATGTCATTGCTCTGTATGTAACAAGCTGGCTTCTTAGTGGAACATGGCTTTCAGGGTTGTTGGCAGCTTGCTGGTATATTACAAACAGGTAAGTGAGATTAAACATTCAATCTTTCTAAAATCGTACCTAGTTTCAAAGGTAAGACATTAAAGCTTTAACTGCATGATTAATTGGACAAAACGTGAGACTAGGACTGTCTCCAATTAGGCAGAAAATGGAAAAAATGTCTAAATAACAAAAATTAGAAAATAATCAGAAATGAGCTGACATATCAGATTGGGTTTTTAAAGGTTCAGGAAGTTTGAGTAGAAAATTTTTGGTCTCTGAAAGTGGACTGCATCTTCCAGATGTGTCTGGAGCTCCAGGTGATGTGCCCTGTCTTCTCCAGCCTAGAATCTTTCAGGTGTTAAAGACATCTGCATGAAAGCCCTTCAGGTGTCTCCTCACTGCCCCACACCTGCCTCCAGGGGTTCCTTCCACAACCTCAGCTCATCTGAAATTCAGCTTCTCTCTCCCCTTATTCCTAACCATCTCCTGCACTAAGCCTCAGAGAAAAACATGGTAATTGAGCTGTTCTAGTGCTTTATCACTTGACTTTGGAGATAAAAACCTAAGAACTGGCTTTATGCCAGAATTAAGCTGCTAGCATGAAGCTAAGACTGGTGACATTGGCTGTTATCTGTAAATTACTCAAGAAAATAAAAGTACAGTCTTGGTTCTACCAGAAATATTTGATATGTTAATGAGCAGCTCTAAAGGAATTTATCTGCAAGGATATCCACTACAGAATAACTACAGGTGTATGGAGGCAAGATTCTTTCTTCAAATATAAAAGTAATTAAAAGCCACATGCAATGTACAGTATTTCACACCTTTCTTTCATGAGGTCATCTCTTCCATTTGCAGAATATTTGGAGCAAATTTGTCCATCTTTCTAATAACTGGTGAACAATGAGGGCTTATTTCCTTTATGCAATATAGTAAGTGCATGGAATGGATTTGGATAAAGACTTTCTATCCAGATGAATTACATCTGAGCCTACTGAGTAACTCCATTTAGACACGTTCTTCCTCTTTAGCTAATGATGTCTCAGATATGTTGCTTACTTGCCTTTTAGCAAATATTTTCTCTACACCAGGAGCAAGGGAGTCATTCTTTGTTTTTTTAAATCAGGTTTTGCAAATGACAGTTCTTTGGGGAATTCTTCTGTCATATACTTATGTTCAAAAGCTTCAAAAAATGACCAAAAGCTCATAAGCAATTGGACTGTATTCAAGCTCAAGCTATTGGAATCACAGTGAAAATTATATTCTGTTTATAGTCTTGTATGTGCATTTGCAAACCAAAACATGAAGTAAAATGACCTGTGGTGTGGAAATTCACAAGCTGGATTTTGGGAGTGCTTTTAGTTTGGGGTGTATTTGCCATTTCTAAATTACCCAAGCTGTGCTTCATAAGTAAGATGTAATCCATAGTATATTTTTTTACAGTTGGTGAAGCTGAAGTACATCATTTGAGATGCAGAAACAATGGATAACTTGCAGAACCTTCACAGTGGTTTATTTTCAGAGCCATGTGTGTTGAAGGAACTGGAATGTAGAGCCTCCTTTTTTATAAATAAGGAGTTAAAATAGCACAAAGGTGCCTGTCATTGCAAGCTCTCTGTCATCAAGTATTTGCTTGATTTTAAAGTTGTGAAACTCTCTGTTTTGTACAGAGTAGATACTACAAGGGTAGAATTCACCATTCCTTTAAGGGAAAACTGGGCACTGCCATTCTTTGCTGTTCAGATAGCAGCCATCACATACCTACTCAGAACTCATTTACAGCCTGCTCAAGAAGTGAGTATTTCTGACAGGTATGACACAATAAACTTAGTAACAGAAAACTGTGCTGATCTGCTAGAATTCAAGCAAATGGGTGATTCACCTTCTTTGACCAACAGTTCTTAAGTTACTACTCCTCATTTTGATCAAGTAACTGCTGTTTATACCACAGTAAAACACGTATTACATTTTAATCTGGGGGCTGAAACTATCTGAGATCTCACTGTTTTCTTGCAAATGGTATTACAGTGATAAAACATAGGCATAAGTCAAGAATTTGTAACTCTAATAAAATGTTTGTTATCCTCCAAACTGTTACTGCAGTTATAAAATCCAGGGTTTTAAAAGTGGTTTTACAATAAAACCGGATTAAGGTGGGCTTTGGTTGGGTTTGTTAGGGTTTTTTTTGCTTGATTTTTTGTGTTTTATCAAAGGAAACTATAAAGTAAAATAAAACTTTCTTCCCTCCTTCCAGAGGCTCACACTCATGGCTGTATTCATAGCAACATTTCTCTTCAGCCTGACTTGGCAGTTTAACCAGTTTATGATGCTGATACAAGCACTGGCATTATTCATACTGGACTGCTTGGACATGCTTCCCACAGCAAAGGTAGCTTTCTCGTTGGAAATAATCTACTTTTGTTGCTTTGTCTTCACAAAGGCAACAGTTTAGAAGATGTTTTCCTAACCAGTGAGTGGCCTGGATGCCCAGAGTAATACAGATTATACAGTGTGTCTTGTGCTTTGAAGTAATCACAGTGTATATCCCCTGCAAGTGTAAAAGTGAATGATGGCAACAACACCATTTCTGATTTTTGTTCACTTTAACGTAGTTCATGTGTATTTAATTTTTGTCTACTTTTGTTTAGACACTATTTGACACTTAACACCATCCTAACAGTTGATCTGACACCACAGCTTTAGCATGGCCTCTCAAAGCTGCCAGAAGAAAAAAGTACTACAGGAAATCTTTGTGTAAGCTGAAGTCAAAGCAGTGTATGAATTTTGCCTCAAGCATTGTGCATCCTCGTTTGCCAGTCAGGCCAGGCTCTGTACACAGGAGGAGGATGCAGAACACCAGGTTGCTGGGGAGGAGCAGCTGTCTTGCCTGCATTGAGATTCACCACAAAATGATACTGTTGCCCCTGCTGTGTTGCTGAGCTGGATAAGCCAGAAAATAAAACAACTCTTACTAACAAGGTCAGGGATCATTGACAGTCAATCTTACAAAACAGAAATGTACTTAGAAGATGAAAATGCTGGCTTTGACTTTAGTGTTGCTGTGAAATTCTACCAAGATCATTTTAGGCATGGTGAAAGCTTGCACTGGCTGAAAAAGTTCTAGCTTTTGAAAAGGTTATAGGAGGATGAAGAGTAATTCATGTAAATTCATTTTAAATTCGAAGCAGACTTGAACTTTACTGATTGTATTAATTTAACTGAAAAATTAGTATGGTGCCTGCATATCAAGATAAATGTGGCTTACTTAAGTTTCTGAACTCTTCATTATATCTGCAGCTGCAAGCTGAAGTCAACATCTAATGGGACTGGTCAGCTACCTTAAAAGTCACAAATTACCAGCTTCATCCTGAGTTATTCCAAAACAGGCTCACCATACCACTGTGTCTGTACTCATTTTCAAAAAAGCACTACTTCAAACTGTTGGAGTTTGTTGAGCTCTTTGATACTGATTTACACCACTGCTGTAATACAAGACTGAAGCTGGGATCTTTGTGTGAGGCAAAATGTATCTTTTGGTACCACTGTGTCAGAAAATCAGCTGGGGTTCAGTGTTTACATTGAGCTGAACACTGATAATGGTTTAGCATAACCCAAAAGGGATTATACTGAACTATTACTGAAAAGTTTGAGAAGGCAGGTGATGTTGGGTTGCTGAACTGCACTGAGCCATAACTCCTTAGTCATAAAGACATCACAGAGGCTACAGAAAGACTTCTTGGACTAAAGAAAATAAAAATATTTTCCAAATATAAGTAATAAATATTTTCCTCACACTACATTTATTTATCTGCTTGATTATAGGATCAGGCTTTCTTAAGTATAAAATGGGCAAAAAATATTAACCTAAGTAATTCAAGACATAAATAGAAAAAGGATATAGTAATGGCTTTAAATGTAATGATTTACTGCGAGATGATACATTCTTTGCAGAAATAATTGATGTTGAAATAAATCATAAAGCACATTCAGAGAAAAGCAGCTATGACTGTCAAGTTTTGTAGACATAAAAATCTCATTATTGTTATAGGTTACATGGCTCTATATCATTCAGATTTCTGGACTACTGCTGGTCTGTGTCCTACAGTTCTTCAATTCTATGATTCTTGGATCATTACTTATAAGTTTTAATGTTTCTGTCTTAGTAGCAAAAACAATCCAGGTAGGTACCAAAATATTTGTGTAGTACTAAATAAAGAGTATTTTTTAATATATATATGTGTGTGTGTGTGTGAGTGAGTAATTTAGATGCATTATAATTTTCATTTACTAATACTAATTAGAGGAATTACTATAGCATACAGCAACCCAAACATTGCCTGATCAAATAATTAATTCCATTACACTAACTGCAGCTTAACCAAGTACATCAGACATCATAATTCCATGATTGCTATTAACATTAATGATTATGCAAGCTGCAGTTTGGATCCTGAAAAAAATTTGCATAATGGACTTTACACCTGTTTCAGCAGGACTTGGCTTGAATTTATGGATCTGCCTCCAACAAAATAATCTGTAACAACTAGGACAACTAGTCAGCTCATGTTGAGTTCAGCTTCCTGAAGTCCATTGTTTCTTTCAAACTTTACTGTAGTTACAGTTCTCTTTTTTCTGATTCTGGCACTAATGACAGCCTCTGACCACAATAAAGGAGTTTATAGGGCCATTCCTATTGTCTGCACCTGTTCTCAGTTGCCTGTGAGCAGCTTATCTGGATTTGGAGCTTGTAGCTGGAAAATTGCTCAAAATCCTATCAGCTGACAGAGCCAGAAGATTCCTTTGCCATGTTTAGGTGGAATGTGTAATGAGTGTGTATTTCAAAAGGCACACAATATTGTGGAAATTAGGGAATAATCTGTAAGTACAAGAGGGCTGCTGCCAAAGAAAGGCTGTTTGGCTGCTCCCAAAACTGCCAGATCAAAGCTTTTGTGACATCGTCCCTTCAGTTTTGTGCAAGAAGTATATCTTTGTTCTGGGTACTTGGTTCTGTTTCCATTTTTGCTTACATGACCCTAATGCAAATTTGGTGCTGCTCAGGACTAGCAGATCAGCTGTTTCAAATAGCCTGTGATGCTTTTGTTCCAAATACATTACAAAAAAAAAAAAAATACTGAAATGCTAATATTCTCTTCTTTGCAGAAAAACCTAAAAAAGGGTGGCTTGCTTAATAGGCTTGGGAAACTTATCCTCCATGTTCTACTAGTCTTGTGCTTGACTGTCCTAATGAATAAATTCATTAAGGTAGGCAAATAATTTTTAATATGAAAAATTACACATTATATTATGTTGAAAGCTATTTGTTAACCACCTACAGGAATATCATTAAATAAAAACTGCAGTGAGATTTTTCCACATCTCAGAAACTGCATTTTAGAAATTAAAGATCATTTTGCTAATCTTTGATATATGGATTTGAAAACTTCATAAATTAATGCCAAATAATTGGTGTTAACCTGAAGCTCACCTGTAATTTTATATCAGTTGTAGATCTATACTGTTGAGCATTTGCAAAGTTTTTCACTGAATTTTCTTTTCAAAGAATGCAGTTAAAACTGAATGCTTCTTTGATTGCAAAGCACCTGTCTTAGTAAGTCTGTGTTCCTTTACAGTTGCATTTAAATGACAAAAAATGCTGTTTACTGTGTGACATTTTTGATATTTAAAATAAAATTTCCTTTCTCTTCCCTCACTTTGTAGAAAACTCTTAATCTTGAGTCAGATGAGCATATATTCAAATTCCTGAAGGCAAAATTTGGATTTGGAGCAACAAGGTATGATTTAGCCGCAGTTTTACTTTTTTGTTTGACTTCTTTAATTGAAGCCTTCAGGTTGTTCTTATTTCAAATGTGTGCAATAAATCACAGAGTTTTACCTCACGTTTATGTCATACTTGCCCTAAGAATAATCTACACAACTGTGACTTTATAATTTCTTGGGAGAAAAAGAAACTTTGATCCTTTTTGTCATCAAGTTATGAAATGTGTGATGGACAAAGACTTTTTTTTTTTTTAGAGATTTTGATGCTAACCTGTATCTTTGTGAAGAAGCCTTTGGTTTACTACCTTTAAACACTTTTTCAAGACTCTCCAGTACATTACTTTTCTACATCTATGGATTTGTTCTGATCCTTCTGACAGTAGCAGCTGTAATTGTTGCCTTTCGGAACCTCAGGTAAATACAGTTTAAAGATAATTCACATTCTTATCAATTTTCTTTTCTTCAGCTGGCTGAGGAGCTGACAGGTGAACACAGCAGAAAATATAGGATTGCTTTGCACAGCCACTGAGGAGTGAGGTGTATGATAAAGAAATCAGGCAGAATAAGTAGCTTCCTATTGAAGCTAAAAATGTGTACAAAGGAACATCCTTCCCTAGATTCAGTCAAGCTCTTTGTTGGTGAAGTTTTGCAGTATGTATAATGTTGGTTGGATTTTTTGGGATGAGGGAAAGCTGGGGAAGGATGTCTTTTTCTAAAACAATGTTAGTTTATTTAGTTTGTCCCATTTTCCCTGTGCAAAGCACTCCAAAGCACAGATTTCCTGGTGTTACCCTCACTGCCCCGAAACGAGCTGGAATAGTCTGTGCTGAACCTTGTGGTCTGTGGAAGGAGCAGGAGCTGTAGCTGAGCATCACTGCTGGCAGTTCCCAGAGCTAATCTGTGGAATTCTGAGGTATCTACAGAACACAGAAGAAAGTCAAACAGAACTCCTGGTTTTCAAAAAACAGTTCAGTACAGAGCTCTCAGTTTTACATGTACAACTTGGGCAGAAGGTAGAAGAGATCATATAAAACTTGATGAACCAAAAATTCAAGGAGTGCCACCTGACTAGTGTCACTATGATAGATTTTAGGGAAGACTGGATAAAAAGGAAAGAGAGCAAGAGAAAGGGAGAGTATTCAAGGCATTCTAAAATTATGTTATAATCATTACATATTACAGTAGTAATTGTCACATGTAAATCATCTGTAAATAATTTTGGTACTATTCAACCAGCCTCTTTAGAAACTTACTGCATCAGTCAATTTTAAAAATAAATCTTCTGCAGCTCTTACTTTCTGCAACCCTAGATGTAATCCCAAACATGTCCCTAATTTTTAATGCATTTATCTCACTTAATCCCCTGTCCTGAAAAAAAATGGGAAAACCCCACACACTGAAGCATCTTCTCCTTTTTTTTTTTGAAGGGCCCTCAACGTATATTCACAAGGCTAGACACCTCAAGCAATAACCACTCCTTTGAGGGCTCATGTTCCTTAACTCTGCTTCCAATCTGTGGCTTTAGTAACATCAGATAGACCAGCACAGCCCCACAAATCACAGTTAAATTCTTCACTCTCATCAAAAGCCCTCTGAACATGGGAGTAGTGCTTCAAACAAGAAACCAAGCTTGCCTTGCTGTAAATAATCTTATCTCATTCTAATCCAGCTCATTTAAACCCATTCCATTTCCAGAAACCTTTATATGAAAAGAAATACCTGATGCTGCATCAAGTTGGTAGCATCAGTCTGAATTATATCATAGATACAATAGAAGATTGTGGACTCATAGCATGGTTGTTGTTTCTGGCCTCAGAAAGATTCAGTGCTTTTTAAAATGCAGATAATTATACTAAATGCCTTACAGAACTTAATATAGCACTGTCTTTTTCTTCAATTAGTGATTCAAATCAAGTCCAGTTAAAGGAAAAAATGGAAGAATACACAGTGACACTGAAGCCTGATGCTGCCTACAGCTTAGTTCACACAATTCTTTTTGGATGTCTGGCATTAAGCACAATGAGGTATATTTTTTTGATTCTGCTAAGGGCTTGTTCAGATGATTGAGTGTATTTTTGTAAGAGTGTAAAATACGTTGACCACAAACTGATAGGATCATGAACCTTCTTTCTCTCCCTGGTGTTTCTACTTGTAGACCGAGGCATTTCCCAAAATTCTGCCATAAAGAATGGAAGTTTGGGAACAGATCTGTTCTCAACAGCGTGCAGCAAAGTGCAGTGTCAGTCCTGTACTCAGTTATTTCAGAGACCTGAAAGTCTAAGGAAACTGTGTTCAGAATTTCTCTAAACATTAGCTGCTCTCACAAGCACCTTTGCAGAGCTCCAAATGATCCTGAAAAGCTTGTATTCTTCCAGGATGAAGTACCTCTGGACATCCCACATGTGTGTATTTGCATCCTTTGGCCTGTGCAGTACAGAGGTTTGGAAACTCACCCTCAAGTGTCTCCATCTCTACACATCCCAGAGGGTGAGCACTGTCCTCACAGCATTTCACCCACTGGGTTTTGGGCTGTATCTAAACCAAGTCAAGGCTCAGGGCTGAATAATGTTTGTAGTTCTCTCAAACCAGGTATCTCTGCTGTACGTTTGTATACATTTAGTAAGTAAAATGGATTTTCTGATGGTTTCTATATTAAACAATTCCATTGGAATACACTAGATGGCAATATAGATGTGGCTATGAAAAATAACCACATTTTTACTAAAAAAGTCTCCATATTAAGAAATCATCAGTGGTCTGAGAAGACCTTCTTTGTAGTCAATTATATTGAAGGACAGCGTTTTCTACCTTGTACAATATAGATTTAAAGGTATAAATCCATCTTCTGTGATGGGTCTGTAATTAGGGTTTTACTTGAAAATAAAATCAGAATATGGGCTTAAAAATCCAGTCTCTTAAATTCCACTACATGTTAAATATTTCAGATATCAATACATTAAAAATTAAGTCTATTAAATGTATCATCAAAATAACCAATTTTTTTTCAATTTTTCATAGACACAGGTGATTAAGTATTCTGTACCAGTAATTACATTACTGTACATTTCATTTAAGGTAAGAATTTTTTTTCTTAATGTTTTAGCGTTTTTTTGTTGCATGAAAATTTTCCTTTCTCCTAGAAGGGTGTTCTGTTATTAGTAACAACATAGGAGAATTGTAGCTGAATTTTAAAAATGAGAATAGCTGTTCCTTTTAAGTTGTGAAGGCTCACTTGGGCTTATTTGAGGCAAAGTAGTTGTTCATAGATACAAATGTTTATCTGGTTGTATGTGTAAGTAGCAGGTGTTATTTAAATACGTAATTTTATGGAAATGGGAGTTGTCTCTATTGGTTTTAACTATGTTGTGGATAATATGCAGATTGTCACACTGTGTAACCATGTATTGTAGGAGCAGAAATAATCATAATCTCTACTACTGTCCCTCATCTCATATGTTTTAAAGTACAGAATTATTAAATGGTCAGATGCCTGGTTTGTCTTCTGTCTGTTCCAGAAACAGAATATTATTATTGTCAGACAATTAAATGTAAATGCATAAAACATACCTAAATCAATAACATGTTCAAGATTATCAGTCTGTCATAGCAGTGAGATTTAGAACATTGATTTAATGGGAAAACCATCCTTTTAATCTGTAGCCACAAAGACAAAAAGTTCAGAGTCTGCTTTGATGGAGAATTTGTTTTTGCAGTAACTAGTCTGAGATGAAAATACATCTGTTAAATAATTCCCTTCAGAAAAACACAAGATTAATTTCATTGATACACTTCAAAAGGCAGTAGTGAAGCAGTTAAGAAAGCTGCTACTATAGTTCACTCCAGTATTGTGTTCCCCCTCTAAAACGGAAACAAAAAGTAAAAAAATACTGTTTTCCACTTAACTTGTCTTATTGTTCTGTTACAGGACTGTTTTTGTCCACTGATGTGACAGTTAGGAAGTCATTTACCGTTTTCATCATCTCTGAATATGACACAAGCAATGCCATTTATTTTGACATGGGGGATACCAAGAGCATGACATTCTGATAGTCTAATGTGACAGATCACTAGGAATAATTTTCCTCCCACACTTCATGAGCAGATGCAAAGTTCCTAAATTCTGTCAGATTCAATTCTGAAGTCAACAGAAACCACAGATTTCACGGGCTTTAGAGCAGTCATTAGTGGTGCTCAGTCTGCTTGAAAAGCGTTATTTTTGTGTTCCTTCTAAATAGAGGAAATTTTTTTTTTACTTTAAAAGACTATTTTTCAAATTTCTCAGTAGAAATGAGAAATTCATCATCTGTCAGTGGTTTTTTTGTCCTGAGTGTCCTGAGTCAGTTAAGCTACGAGAAGAGTGGGTCTCTCTGTGGGTCTTTTCTACAAAGCTGAAAGAGTTGATGAGAAGCCTGAGGGAATCACAGAATATTCTGAGCTGGGAAGGACCCACAAGGCTCTTGTCCCAGGTGCCCTGGCTGTGGTCAGACAAGAATTCTTACAGAGAGATCCAGAAAGTACCTATTGCCTCTGTGAGAATGTGGTTTTCTATTCTGTCTCTCTAAAACCATATAAACAGACAGAAGGAGATTTTTGGAACAGAGACTTACATATCTTTCTCTTTTCCAGACAAGAATTCATCTGTTCAGTCAGTGACTGCTCAGATTGCAGGGGCAGTGTCTCTGTACACCACAAAGTTAACTGGCTGTCAGGGCTGGTTTTCTTGAATTTGTAGGAGGGCAGCTTGCTGTTTCATTATCTGTTACATTTGTCAGAAGAACTATTCTTCAGTGCAGTTCCTCAAAATAGGACTTTCATGGGATTATTAACTTAATCCGGAATAAGCTAATGAAAGCTTCTTTTGAGGCATGTGGTTACTACAGCCCCAAATACATCATTTGAACAATAATTTATTGAGATGCAGATGCAGCTATGATGCTGGCTTTCTTTCAGATTTCAGATACAGGATGTTTTGAGACCTGTGAGACATCTGTATTCCTGTGTGTTCTCCATTATTGCAGTGCAAACATCTTCCAGATAAAGTGAAAATGCTGAAGTATTTCCATGTCTGCTTTAGCTATGCTGTAGAGAACACAACACATGCATAAAGCAGTAGTATTTATGTTTCACTTCTGACACTTCGTAGGTAGATTTCACTTTTTTCTGTGTTCATTGTATTTTAACTTCAGAGTAATGCTCATCAATTTGCATGTCAATAATTCCTGAATAAAATTGTTGGTACTTAAGGTGAGGTCCTGAGCTTTAGCATTCTAACTCCAAAGATTGCCAGATAATCTTGATTTCTCTCTAACAGTAAACTCTCTATTCCTAGTATTTCTCCAGCTGCATTTTTATCTTTATCATGGCCAAGTCATTTTGCTCCAAACATGGACATTTATTACTGCACATATTGCAACATATGCCCATGATCTGAGCAGTCTTGACTGTGCTGAACAGCTTCAGTTCAGGGCTAACTTAAGCCACTTGACAACTGGTTTCTTTTCCTGAAGACTTTGATCCCAGAGACAAGCACTGCTACAAGTTGGAAACCTCTTTCACATTTCCCTCACTCTTCTGAGCAGTTTGTTACATCCTTGATGTGCTCCATCTGTTCTTTTTCTCCTCTCCTGGTGTCACCAGACTTTTTCTCGATCTAACGTATACTTGGTTTACAAGACAAAGTTCTTTCAGTGTTATTGGTCCATATTCTCATATGCTTTACTTTTTATTTGTCATTCTCTTGTGTTTGGAATTCCTGAAGTACCTTAGTTTTCTCTTGGTTCTACTAATCAAGTGTAGTGCTACCTAGAAATTTTTCAATTTAGTAACAGCAAGCCCCATGACCAAAATTTCCTCCAGTGAAAACTGCTTGTACTCACTCAAAACTTGCAGTACTGAGACTTAAAAACCTTTACAGAGTGAATGCCGTGGAATAGCCCCAGCACTGAGCAAGGAGCTGTGCCACTGGTTCCTTAGGAGGTTACAGGGCAGGGTGCACTGACTGAAAAGCAAAGCAGAGCCCATTCCTTCTGTTTTCACCCCAAAGGACTCCAAGCTCTCAGAATGTGTAGCTATCCAGGGCAGTTTAGTAATGAAAAGAGAAAATTTTGATTCATTATGAGACTCCACAATCTCCTTTCACAACAGCTGAATTTACTGATCACTGTGAGAGCTTCTGAAGAGCAGAAATACATCTGTTGTACTGCTGTACTTCCCAAAGCTTCCCCAGGGTTGTGATGCTGCCATGGCTCCACCTGGGAGATGCCAGGAGTACTTGAACAAGTGTTTTTAGCAAGCAGTTACACTAGTGAGAATCTTAATTGGCCCAGTCGTATCTCCAGCCCCCAGTCCTGCCATGTAATTACAGTTTTAGTGAATGAATGCCTGTGTTTGCTAAGGGGCTCAGCAACACCACATTCAAATTCCTTCTGAACTCTTGGATGAGCATTATATAAATGGGATGATTAATGGCTTTTTAGATTATCAGGTGGGTTTTCTTCCACTTTCTCCTGTAGCATTGCAGTTTTCAAACCAGCAGTCCTTATTGTCTAAAGAATGCAGGTTTGGAATAAGTTTAACCATAACATCCTCTGTAGTAAAGACTGATGCACAGCAATCTGTCATTAGCAATGTCATTATCTTCCTTAATTGCTCCCTTCTGCCCTGGAATATTCACTGGCTTAAACAATAAACCCTTAAATAAATCATTGTTCCCTTTGCTTTTTGGATGGAAGGGCTAAGCTTTTCAGAATCAGTTTCAATTCTTTTTTCTCTCCTCCAGATTTGATTTATGTATTCTTTGTCTGTAGTAAATTTTGAAATGCTTTCCCCCAATGGTCTGTTGGTTGTTGTCATTCTGTCACATTTTTATTTTTGCCTTCAGTGGCTCTCTTTTAATTCAAACTTCTGAATTACCATTAATAGCATCTGAAGCACATCTAATAATCTTTACTTGTGACACAGATTTCCTACCTTTTTAAATTTAGTTTTATATTTCCTTTCCAAACTTAATGTTAATTCCTGGGGCCTTTCCTTCTCTTGTCGTCATTGACAATGGGCAGTTTTGGTCCTGCTGGTCATGTGACAGGAGCTGCAGATCTCAGACTCTGTGTGTTCATCCTGCAGTGACAGCTACCCCTCCTTCCTAGGAAGGGATAGATACACTTATATCTTGCAATTTACCCATGAACTGGACAAGATGATTATTTGCCAGCTAAGAGGAAGTAATGCATGTCGGCATCCAGAACTTGTTTTGTTCATTCTGTCTTCAGGTTGTTCTATTTTGTTTCCATTTTAGTTCTGGCCAGGAATAATGGATGAACTATCAGAGCTGAGAGAATTCTATGACCCAGACACTGTGGAGCTGATGAACTGGATTAAGTAAGAGGATTTTTTCTCTATTTCAGTTAAATGCTATTTGTGTAGATCTAATGTTCTTAGTTATAGTGTTCTCCTTATTTGTCACAGCTCAGCAGTGAACTCTGGTGACCCGTGAGGATAGTTAGGGTGAGTGGGTTATCAGGAGGTTGGGTATGAGCAGCTGTGGAGAGCAGCTCCATGCTCCGGTTCAGTATCACTGCTGTGTTCCATGTGCATCAGAGAACCAGCTGATCCCTTTCCTCCCATAAGGACACAGTTTTCCCAGTCAAAAGAGGTAAATTTGGAGGTGTCAAGCTTCTCTCATCATGTAATAGCTACTTCTTTACATTAATAGGCCTCTGCAGTGAAGTCATTTTATTTCTCCCTCCCCCAACCTATTGTCCTTCTCAGCTCTATAATGTTAAAAAACTTGGATGTAGTGCTGGAAAATTTGTACTCTGCAGTCTGTTTGCTGGACTTTAAAACAATCTAGGTTGTTTCTGCTAGCTAGAATTAATCCCAACATGAGTTCCAAACTGCAAGCAGGATATTTTTAATTGAACTTGAACTTGTCACAGCTAACCATAGGTGCAGTCTTTCAGGAGTATGAGTTAATCATTCCAACCCCACTTCATCACTTCTGCTTTCTCACAGAGCATAGGTTGGTATTTTTTAGGTTGAAACAGTTTGGAATACTGCATGTAGAAGTTGCTGAGAAAAAAAGGCCAGATAGGATGTTCTCTGGAGGGCTGTGAACTGAAGGGGTACATTCTCTATAAACATAGAGTAACCACTGAAAACTTTCAGGTAAAGTTTCTGAAAGGGAGATTCCTGGGACTTGTATTTATTTGCAACTCCAGCAATGATTTTAAAAAAAGAAAATTGGTTTCATGTTATGGAGGATAACATTCTGAAAGTAAATCTGAATATACACATTAAATATTGAACTCTCTGAAGTATTTCCTTGGAGTATTTCCTTCATATGCAATGAACTTCAGTGAAACCAGTCACCCAGACTGTTCTCCCCATAGCAACATATTTACACTCCATAATGTTATATTTCTTTAATCCATAAACTAGAAGGAGTAATTTAGAAGTGAAATATATTACAAGCCTTCACTGACTTATTTTGAAAGCAGGCCATGATTTTTTCCATCATTTAGAATCTTTGCAGCCTTATTGGCATGTTTTTGTGACTAATGTTTACCAGCCAGTTCCATTTAGCACTACTGTTTTATTAAAAGATGGTAAATGTCTGATAGTTCAGGTCTCCTGTGTGCAATATTATAGAGTTATATATAGATTTATACATAAAATATGCATGTGGAGTTATTCCCAGCCATGAACTGGATTTGACTGGCTCCAATGAGAGTAATTTTTCATGTGTTCTTAGTGCTGAGAATGCTAAACTGGTGCTTGTCATCTCTTCATTCCAAGTCATGACAGAGTTCTTTTTTACTTAGAATTTATTGTATTTAGAAATATTATTCCTGTGAAGAAGAGTTAATTATCTATGCTTTAAATACCAGTCAACAAAATTTATGGTAAGTTTCTCAAAGTGAGACAGATTTTCTAAAGTTTGATGTGTAAGAGAACACTTTTACTATACTAACACTTGATAGTTGTGCTGTAGTTAATGACCTGTCAAGGCTGGTGTCAGGAACTAATCATTCATTATTAAAACTCAGTATGAAAAGCTCTAATTTGTCATGTATAGCAGTGAATTAGGAATAACTCATCTGTCTTGCAATCTCTCCACAACAAGAAAACCCTTCTGTCCGCTTAGCTCTAAATGCATATTAACTTGTCCAAATATGCAGTCTGAATAATGGCCAACTATTAGTCTGTCCCCTGTGAAGTGTCTGCAGATGCATTTCTTAATCTTCCCCTCACTAAAATTGCCATAGCATTTTCAGGAAGATCTACTGGTTTGTATCTGTACAATTGCAGAGCACAATTTTTTACATAATGATCTTGCATATCCCAGTCTCCTGCTTTTTTCCTACCCACCATCTCATTTTCTTAGCTTTTTTTTCAACAAAAAAGTCAAGAATCCAGTGCTCCAAGGATAGTTCACAGCTCTGTTCCCAGCTGGGAGGTACATTAAAATTCTTAGTTTTGGTCTTTCTCCCTAAGACAACAGGAACAACATGCTCATTTGTGAGATGGGGAAGAATATCAGTAGAATGAGCAAATCAATAGCGTGAACTTCCCTACTCTGTTTACTCCTGGTAAGTGTTAAAGAAGCAATGTCTTCTGCCTTTAAAGGGGAAATCTGTCTACAGTTGTGGAATATTTCAATAGCAGTTGCCAAAACTCACAGAAAAAGTTCTTAGAAATCCTGGCCAACAGCCAAAACAATGGAAAAGTTCACTGAGACTGAGATTCAGCAGAGCATTGTTGGATGTCAGCTGTACCTGAACCAGGTGTGGGGACAAGCAGGCAAATTTGTATATTAGTGGAAACCCCACAAATTTCCAAAAAGCTCCTAAGGTTATGCAAATGAAACACACATGGTGTTTCAGTGGTGGTTCTTTCCTTTAGTAACTTATATTAATTTATATTAATGGCTATATTTTCATTTCAAGCCAGCTTTAAAGTTTAACTATTACTTACATTCCTGATTTTCAAGGGTAATCACACTGAAATCAACACATGTTCCAGACTTTAAAGGCAATATTACACTTTTTTTTTTAAATATTGTTTGTAAATTCTTGGGCTTTTGTTTGACAGACATGTGAGTAAATTTCAGGCATGAACTTGAGAGTGCCTGAGAAGCAGGTTTATTCCACCCGTGTAGGTGCACTCCTCTATGTGAGCATAATCTGCATGCATAAAAGTGAAGCTGGGATTCACAAAAATGCATTTGTTGCTCTTTCTTTGTGGCTGTCGTTTTCCATTTTTGCAATTTTCAGTCTTTGCAAACCAGAGGGAAAAAAAAGAACCATGACAGTGTGACTGAATATGCTTTACTGCCTATCACCTGCAGCTAAATCTGTGATATTTTAATATTGCATTCTGCAAATAAAAAGATTTTTTTTTTTAAAGAAAAAGAAAAATCTATCATGGCATATTCCTCAGAATCTCCTTTTCTCAAATCCTTTTGCTTTGTTGATTTATACCACACTCAGGCACTAGTAAAGGAATAATCTGAGACTTGTCAGACTTCATGGCTTTGAAAGCCAACTACGGGGTTCAGCTCTGAAGGACTTCTACTAGAAATAGCCATTTTATTTCTAATGATGTAACCTGTAATTGCAATGGCACTTTCTTCTTAGTGCTTCCTAAAACCAGCTCACAATAATTCTTTAGTAGTTTAAGAGAAAGAATTACTTCCACTTTCAGGGTCTGTGCAAGTACTTCCTGTAAAACCCTTTTATTTTTAATGAGTTATTCCTTAGTGTTTATATAATTCTCTAAATCCTGAAGTGTAAGGTAAAGAAAAGGTTCCTACACTGTAATATAGTGCTTAGTTTACCCATTAGCTCAGCTGTAATTAACTTGTTGAAAGCTTAGAGCTTCAAAAATAAATGAGATTATTTGTTCAAAATGCCATCAGGTCTGCTTGGAATGGCATTTAAATTATATAATGTAAATCAGTTTGACCTGTAAGTCCTTGTCATTATTTAGTGACATTTCCTAGAGAATAAATTGTTTGCAGGTTGGGCAGTGTGGTATAGAGCTTGGCAGAGAGCTATAAAAACAAATTATCCTTTCATTTTATACATCATTTGCTCAGACAGTTGTAAAAATTGCTTGGTTTCTGTGTAATAGAGAAGTGTCATTCAGGGGTTTGCAGCACAGGAGGTGCCCTGGCTGCAGAGCCCTGCAGGTAGAGCCTGGCTCAGACAGGGCATGGGCAGGAGCATCCCTGGGATGCAGGAACCATCCTGGCCTTGGGAATGCTCCTCGGTGCTCGTGTGTCCCCAGAACTCAGCAGTGACACCCCCAAGAGCTCTTGGGGAGGGAAGTGGAGAGGGCAGACACTGACTGGGGCTGTGTGTCACCTCCCAGTGTCACCTCCCAGCTCTCTGCTCAGGGCACTGAAATCCTGCACTTGTGCTCTTGGCACTGCCAGTGCAGCACAGGGAAAGAGAGCTTCCAGTAGCTCCTGCTGGTCTGGGAAATGTGAACTGGCCAGTAAAATATGGACAGTGATGTGTCTGAAGGAGTATCATTTCCTGGACTTCAAACCTGTAAATCTCAGGGAAACATCTGCCTTTACCTGGAACACCAGATTTTAAACTCCACCCTGGACCAAAGCACTTAAGGCAGTTGTTTGAAAAGCAAGCAAGGGTCACTAGATGGTCTTCAAGGGATAGGGAGAGCAAGAAGTGCCGTCAGAACTCTTTCTATCTGGTAAAGAATGCAACTCAGCTGTATTTCACCCCTTCTGGGCAGGAGTGAATGCTTTTGGAAAGGGGAGGAATGGAACCCTGAATCTTCTCCATGATCCTTTTTGGGATGGGAGGTTCACTGGGGGCTACAGCTCCAATCTCTGCTCCCTGTGACCAGAGCAGGGTTAGGATGGATCTCAGGGAAAGGTTCTGCTTCCCTCAGAGGGTGCTGGGCACTGCCCAGGCTCCCCAGGAATGGTCCCGGCCCCGGGGCTGCCAGAGCTCCAGGAGTGTTTGGACAGCGCTGCCAGGGATGCCCAGGGGGATTGCTGGGGGGGCTGCAGGGACAGGGGCTGCACTGGATGAGCCCTATGGGTCCCTTCCAACTCAGTATATTTTGTGAGTCTACATTTTTGACATGCATTTTTACCAGTAGGTTATTGATAAAGGGCACTATCACCCTTTAGCTTTCTTTTCAAAGAAAAGAGCCTGCAGGCTGCTTTGGCTCTTTCCTTTGTTTGCTTTTTTTCTTGTGGTTTTATCTTTGGTACTTGTTGGGAGGGGCTGTGTGAGTGGGTTTAAGAAAGTTTCAGTCTGCTGCAGAGCCCATTATAATGCAAATCTGCTATCAGAAGAGCAGGGTTGCCTTGGTAAGGCCAGTCAGGTTTTAAAATTTGAACTAATCTTGAAGAAGCACAGAAACCTACTTGTCACATTACAAGTTGCCTGGCCCAGGCATAAACACAGAAACATGTTGAAGATGCTTTAAGAATCATCATTTTTATTTGGGTGTCTAAGCTCTCCCCAGTCCCTCTGTGAGTCCAGCCCATGTCCTTTGCAGCTTAGTCCTACAGACTTGTGCTTTCCCACAGCTCCAGGGATGAGTCCTGGCTGACAGCCTGTCAGGACCATCCTATTTGCATAGTACTAAATTCTAGCAGCAATTAATTTCTTTTAATGGAACATGTACTTCAGGACACTTGTGGCTTTGAATATTTTAAGTAATAAATAATTTCTTAAGAGATTAAATATTTTCACACTTTAAAATGAAACTGGTTTTATAAAGTGCTGAAGGACTAGTCTATCAGTAAAGTTAAACTGGTCTATTAAAAATACTATCTCTGGCTTCCTAGATGAGATTAATGTACCAGTGCAAGACTTTTTAGAAAGGGCTTGTAATTACTAATTCATTTGCTAAGCATAATCTCTTGAAAGGCGATAGTAAAATTTAATACTTGCCTCTCAACATTTTCAAGCTGATCATGGAGCTTAAAGATGACTGTAGCTGCAGTTTCCAAAGGCTCCCTGAAGTGCACCCCAAAGTGTCACAGTTACTGGAGTACTTCAGTGTGTGCATGGAGATGTTAGGCACCTATTCACATTCTAATTTCATTTTAGTTGATTTAATGTGTGCTGCTTTCTGCTGGTTTAGTCTTCACAGACCCTTCCATGGTTACATGCCTACTAAGCACTAGAAAACACTTCAGCATACTAGGCCAGTTTCAATTAGCCTGATTATAGGAGTGTCCATTGCCTGGCATTTTTACTCCTTTTTGCTGTGCCCTTCTGTTGCATCTTTGCAAATATTTTAGATTGTAAACTTGTTGGGAAGAAGGTGAGCAAAGACATGTTTTTCATTATTGGTATTTGAGGGATCCTGAGATACCAGGACTGCTATTTGGAATTTTGAAGATTACAGTAACAATAACTGACAGCATTATTCTGGCATCTCCTGCATCCCCCTGCCCCAGCCTTTTGCAACTGGGGTGTCTTTTTTCATAGTTTCTCTCCCACAGTTGTCAGAATAAGAAGATTAATGTCTCATGGAACAAAGTTTTCATTCCAAGTGAATGGTGAATGCCAGGACAGGAACAGAAAGTTTTACCATTCAGATTAAATAATTCATTTTATATAAAGTACCTTATATATATCAGACATAAACCTAAGTCACAATAAGTTTCTTGAAATATTACAAGAATTAGAATATAGAAACCTATAAATATTTAGAGGCTTTATGAACCTGAGAAATATATGAAATATAGAAATAGTTTGAAATTGTCAGGATCATGTTTTCCTTAGATTTCCTCATAGTGCTTAGTAAATTTTTTATTTGCAGTTGAGTATTACCATAATTTATCCACTTGGCATTTGAGGAAAACACAGTTGCTTGAACAGTTTGCTCCCTGAATAGAGGAGAAGCAGAAAAATACTTCTGCCAGTCTTTTTTTTCCTTCTGATCTGTCACAAACATTGCAAAAATACCCCTGCAGAGCCTTCCTCACACTTATCAACATTTGTTTAGGTCAAACACTCCAAACACAGCAGTGTTTGCTGGGAGCATGCAGCTGTTGGCAGGAGTCAAACTGTGCACTGGACGGACCTTAACCAACCATCCCCACTATGAGGATAAGAATCTGAGAGAGAGAACAAAGCAGGTGAGAGATTTCTGATGTTTTAAAGTAATCCTTGCCTATGTCACCAACTCCACTCCAGAAAACAGTAATGTCCTAATGGCCCACTGCAAGAGGCATCTCTTGCTTTACTCATGGAGTAACTCACTGTCAGGCACAGGCCCAGGATTTAACTGCTTGGGGATCTCCTGACTCACTCCTGGCAGCTGGTGAGTGTCTGAGCAGCTCTGTGCCTGGGTACCCAGCTAGTCCCAAGAGCACTGATTTAGCTGCTGTGGCATCAGCAGATCCTGGTGCCCACTTGGGCTGTTAAACCCATGTGGAGCATTCCCTGAGACTCCCTTCAGTTCCCAGAGCAGCACACAGCATTTGATGCAGAAACCACCCTGAGAAACTGCACACAGAGCTGGGGAGACTGTTTTCACCTACCCTTTTCTGGACTTGAGACATTCTCAAAGCCTGACAGCACCATCCAGTGTTGTGTAGCCAGCAGCATCCTCACCATAACACACACCTCCACAGGCTACTGAATAAAGCATGTCTAGATTCTTTCTATAATACTTAATTCACATGGTTTCTCAGTCTCAGTTCTCTGTTTGGCTCAAGATAGAGGAGTCATGACTGAGCAAACAAAGCAGTAGTGAGTGGTGATGTGGTGTGTGTTGGAGCTCAGTTTCCTTGCTCTCCAGATTTACCAGATCTACGCCAAGCGCTCTCCCGGTGACGTGCACGCAATCCTGCGCTCCTTTGGCACGGACTACGTGATCCTGGAGGACAGCATTTGCTATGAGAGGAGGCACAGCAGGGGCTGCCGCCTGCGCGACCTGCTGGATGTAGCCAATGGCCACGTGAGTGTTACAGACAAGATCAAGGAACAAAATACATTTTGCTTGACTTCGCTCTGAAACCCAGTTACTGAGATCTGAGGTAGCTGAGGTATTTGCACTGGGGGAAGGAAAACCTACTGGAGCCTTCAGACAGTCTCAAAATGGCCAAATTAACACTGCTTGCTTTTAAGGGTACTTGAGAATAAAAAAGGGCAAATTACAGCCTGGGCAGGATAAGTTATCACTTCTTGACGAGCTCCAGGTTAGGAACACACAAGCAGAGTTCCCTCTCAAGTGTAAATCAATCACTTCAGAGCTTCAGTTCCCTCAGGCACAGTGTGGTTCTGTTACCACTCTGTGTCAGGGGAGTTCTCAGGCATTTCTGGGGCTGAGGTGGAGCCAGAGCAGGCTGCACAAGCCCAAGCAGATATAGACCTCTGACAAAGCAGTTTTATCATTTAGAGACCAGCCTCTAAGTCTTACTCGTCTAAAGCTGTTTTTGTTCCTCCCATTTGTTTCATAATGTGAACAAACTTGGCCAGCCTGACCCAGTGAATGTAACGTGGAGGTTTTTATGAACTTGTTATTGCCTGTTACTGTGAATTGGCTAAAGAAATTTCACACATCTGTTCCATTTCATTGCAGATCATGGATGGCTTGGGAGAGAATGAACCTGATTTGAAACCTTCCTTGTATCCTCGCTTCTGTGAGGAAATTAAAAAAAACCTTCCTTCTTACACCATGCACTTCACCAGGGTGTTTCAAAACAAAACATTCCATGTTTACAAACTAGCCAAGCATAAATAACGTTTCTAACCGTGACTTCAAGTTCAGTATTTCACTGCTAGGACCCACATTAGGAAATGCAGATGAAGTTTACAAACAGGTTACATTTGTAAGACATTTTACACGGATGGTTTCTTGTTTAATTACTGTGATTCTTTTTTTAGACAGTTTAATTTTGATAACATTATTGATGTTGCCAAATTTTTCAGAAATTCATAAATAAATGCTAGCAGGGACCATTTTGATTATAAATCCTGCCCCTCAGAATATTAGGTTGTAATTGTTTTCCAGTTTCAACTGATTGGAAGACAAAGGCAGCAGCCTGTGGGAGCACTGCTGAGTGCCAGCCTGTGAATCTGCTCAGCAGTTCAGATTTTCCTCTCAAATGGTAGAAATTCAGTGAAAGCAGCCCATGCTGCTCCTGCCCTGATTAAGCATTGCCTTTGTGAATCCTAAAAATAGTCACAAAATGAAGTTTTGTCTTACAGGCTGATCCTTTTTGACAGATCCTTGTGCTATTTCAGTGCCTCTTTTTTGAATCTTTGGGAATGTATGCAGATATGAGTTTCCAGTCCTGTGAGTGTGACTGCAGAATCAGTGAGTGCAGATTAAGCAAACAGTTTTGAAGAAAAAACTTTAATCTTTGGTCCTGCATTTTTAGTGATCAGAAACAAACTGGTTTATAACATTAAATGTTTAATGATGGAGTGTAGGTATTTCTAGTGAGAAAAAAGGCTGGAGCATGCTTGATACATGTTGCATGTTTGTATCCCTGTAAAATCTCAGAACAAACAAAAATCCAAATTTCTCAGTTTGGATTCTCACGACACTTTTCTGTATATACTTTCTGAACTACAGGGGATCCTTTTTCTCCTTGTGTGAATCCCACTAGGATAGCAAAATTGGACAAAAGAAAAACTCATCTCTAAATCAGCAGGAAACCAGTATTTCAAATACATTCAGATAGGAGAACCTTGTTTTGTATTATTTCAGACACAAAGCTCTGTATTTTAGCACAAAATCATTGTGTCCTTGTTCTTTAGCCTAAAACAGAGACTACCAGTATTTTAAAATGACATGGAAGATTAAGTGAAGACAGACCTCAATGCTGAGAATTTTGTGATTTGTTTGTACCCTTTGTCTTTTTACCAGCCTGAACTTAGTGATTTGTATCAGATTTCTAAATGTTATGAAGGTACCACATGGCTTTTACTGTGTTTTTAGCACTGCTTTACTTTTAGATTGAAATCAGAAATCAAATTTGGAAGCCTCACAGTATTCTCCATCTTGAATTAGACATCCACTAGGCTCATTTGTTTCTTAAATTGTAATAATCAAGTGCCTCTAGGCCCAGGTTGAATTAACATTTGAACACCTATAAGAGTGTTTCTGGCCTGTGCAAATAACTCAGTTATAGTAATTACCACTGCAATTAATTTCTAATGATGGGAAACTTAAAGTGCTACAGATAGCAAACTCCACATTTAATTTAATCAAGATGTGTAATGAGATTAGCTGTCACAGCTGAGCTGGGCTCCAATTCCAAATGATTTAAGTGTTTTCCCTTTCAGTTGTACCAAGGTAAATTACTGAAGAGATGGAGATGGTTATGTCAAATGCTCAAACAATTTTATATTCAGTAAATACTCATTAAACAATGTTCAACATCCTTCTGCCTTTCTCTCTGGCACAGAAGGCTGTGCTGTAGCCAGGCTGTGTTAAATCATATGCTGACAGGAGCTGGGTTGTTACACTGAGCAGCTGAAACTCCTGAGTAATTCCTAGCCTGTATCCTTTAATGAGGTTGAAGACCACTGCAGTTTAACATAATACAATAATAAAGCATTTTAATCAGTATTAAAACTTTAATTAGGCCTGTAATGATGCATGGTGGTTCTTGCTGCAAGCCTGGGTCAGTGAATCCCTCTGTGAGTGCCTTCAGTAATTGAAAACAAGCACACAAAAGGTAAAAGATGTCTTGGCTCTATGGCTTCTTCTAGAATTCAATTGGATCTTTCTGGAAAGGTGCAGTAACTTTCCTTTGGTGGAGGGGAGGGATTCCCAGGCCCAGTGATAGCCTGTTGTCTTCAGAAGTTACTTACAGGTAACAGCTGAGACTAAGAAATCCTGACTGGAACAGTAAGTATTTTTAAACAGACTTATTTCAAAAATACAGTCTCTAGTATGGCCAAAGGAGAAATTTAACCTTTCCATAGAAACTACCAAGTGCAAACTGGTTTGTTTGAGGTTTTTTAGACAGAAAATGTATTATGAGAGATTATCAGAAAGGTGTAACACTAAGGGATATTCCAGGGACTGTAGTGCAGCATCAGACACCAGCCTGCTCAAACAGTAAATTCCAGTGCCGAGGGCAGAAGCAGTTCCCAGCTCAGAGGGAGCAGCTGCTCCCTGCCCCTGTTTGAGACAAGGCCTGGGAGGGGCTGGGGGAGAAGGGCTGCACCTCCTGTTCCTGACATACCACTCACTGAAACCAGCAGTGGGAATGGCAGGGACAGGGCTCCTCCTGTGGGCTCTTTGGTGGCCACAAGGACTTTGTGCTGCATGTGATCAGTGGGATTGTGGTATAAATTACTTTTTTTTTTAGATTGGAGAGACAAAATGCTATCAAGGAGCCAGGACCTTTTTGGGAGGGAAAAGCCTTTGAGATCCATAAGTGTATTTTCATTTCTTGTTTCAGTGTTCTGCTGGTGGGATCTAACATAGCTATTTTATAATATGTTGTTGTAAAGAGATGTAATGACTATTGTACACTAAATAAATTGTGTAATTTGCAAGTCACTTTTTTTGCTTGATTTTATGTTGGGATGGGTTGAGAAAGACCTGGTTTGGGAATCAGATTTGCTTCAGTCCGTATGGAGGAAAGCAAAATATTTTTCATGAGGAATTTTGGCTTCTCAAGCTCATTTTATTGTGTTTGTCACTGACTTTAGAATCACCTTTGTGTTTTAACAGCTCACTGGGCTTCCTTTAGAAGCTAAAGGTACCAACCATGATTTTTACCAGTCATCACCCTGTTCATGTCAACTCCAGTAAGGTCAGTAGACTGAGGCAATATATCCATTTAAATAAATATTATTTATTTATTAAGTGTATTTTATATATATATAAAATAATATATTAAATGCTTTGACCAACAGGGACCTGCTTGTTTGCACATTATAGCTCAAGTTGAGTATTTTAATGAACAGAGAGGTGCATTCTTCAGGAGTGAAGAAGCACATTTCAAGGGCTGTACATGCAGCAGGATGTCCTGATGTGACTCTTGTGGTAGGAGCTGCAGGGTGTGCAAAGCTGGAGATAAAACTGCCCATGTGTAGGATTGGTCTAAAGGGGGCTGGGGGGAGTTTGTCACCAGCATTAATTAAGGATTAATGTAATTGATGGCATGTGAGCCACACGTGGTGGTTTTGCATAGAGGGGATTCTTGGCTCCAGGGAACCTCCTCCCTTAAATCCCCAGGAGATGGCCATGGGTTTTAGCATTCTTGTAATTAAGAAAATGCTCGACTTTCTTCTGCCCATCTAATGCTGCTTCTTTACAGCCCTGTTTTCCATCCTAAACCTGCTGGTCAGTAGGTCAGACCTAAGGACAATCAGCTTTCCTATGGCTTGGCTCCATGTTATGTACTTGGAATGTTATTTTAACAGGGGAAAACCACAAAGATTAATGTAGTTGACAGGCAGCCAGATTAAATACTAATATCCACACGATTATTTGAATTTCAGACCTTTACAAACATTTTACGCTAAATAAAATGTTCTTACTATATGTTTAAAGTCTGTAAAGAACATGGAAGAAGATTAATAAAAGTACTAGATTACTGAAAATCCCACTACCTAGGGACCCAATGGGGTTTTTATTCAATATTTTTTCTTCCTTCCTGACCCATGGCACAGCTTTCTGTGGAAAGCCAGCTGTTCTTCCTGGGAGCCATGGCAGTTCTGGGATAAGCCTTTCTGCAGAGGCACTGAAATATTTCTGTGTGTCTGTGCAAATGCAGAACAAGCGAGGATATGATTTCAGCAATTGCACAGTGATTAAAAGAGCAGCATGCAAATTAAAATAGATAAATTAAGTGAACTAATTAGTAAACTCTGGAAAGAGGAAGAGTAGGCTTTAATAGGGCATGACAGCTGCAAATAAGTGTGTCCTATTAGTGAGATTGTATTGACACAAGCTCCTAGAGCAGTTTAGAAATGTTTCCTGCCCTTTTGTTGTGTTCTGTATGTTCTGTACAAGGTGGGGCTCACTGTGAGTGCAGAGGCTGTGGGGGGTGTTTCCATGTTTGGTTACAAAGCAGGGCTACAGCTGTAACGGGGAAGGAAGCTGCAGCAGGGCAGCAGTGTTTGGAACAGCACTGAAACACGTGAACATTAGCAGCTCGGGCCACTCTGTGTGACCCGTGTGTGTCACCCACAGGGTTCCTGGGCACCACCTGTGCTTGTGCTTGTTGTCACTGTCACCCAGGGACCAGTCCAGTTCCTCAGGGATGGAGGAAGAGCTTAGATGAGGTCTTGTTCCCCTGGGGAAACCGCAGAGTGTTTGCATCCTGAGCCCACCAGGAGGAACTTTTCAGCCAGCACAGCACCTGTGACTCACATCTGTGGAAGCATCTAATCAAAACTGAGCGAAATAATTCAACAGAGTCCACCCTTCAGTCATCCTTAAACACAAACAAGGCAGAGACACCAGGGACAGAAGGCTGGTTTATTATTTATATGGTGCCTGAGATAGGCAAGACACTTCACAGGCAAATAAAGATAGTGTTGGCCCCAAGGAGCTTACAGACTAAATTAAATTAAAACTAGCCAAAGCAACAGCATGTCCATAGGCTTGGGAAGAACACAAGGTACGTAGACAAAATTATTGCTGTTTCAGGAAGGAATAGGTTTTTGTGCATAATATATATTTAGTTCATTTTCCATATCGTGCTTGTGACTGCTGAGATCATGGAATATAGGAGCTGGCACACTGGACTGGTGAACACTGCAAGATGTTTCAGCCAAGGTTTCCTCCCAGGCAAATAAATGTGTCAGTAAAATTTAAAAATCACAGACTCTATAATGTCTGTGAACCAAAACCATTGGGTGTGAGTAAAAACGGGATTTAGGTTTTCCAGAGGACAATGCCCACCACCTGTAGTGTGTAACCAGTGCTGAATGGTGCACTCAAGATTTTCCAGAGAGTGGCACAAATGCACGTGAGAACAAGGTACTGTGTGAACATTTCTCATTTGGGAAACATGCAAACTGAGCTGGCCTGCAGACTGGCAGGCCACCTGCTTATGGGTTTTAATAGATGTATAAAAATAAAAGCCAGATCTCCCAAAACAAGCTGCTGTGAACAAAGCAGTTTTAATGTCTGTTACGATACATTGTTTCATGCTTTGTTTTAATGAAACAAATTATTAGAAACTAGGATATATTCATACTATTAGCTCATAATGTATAATGTACATATTACATATAGTTTACATATAATAGATATAATTTATATATTATACATAGAAGAAACAGGACAGCTTAAGATTTTGGGTTTGCTGCACTGTACTCCATTTATCTGTACAAGTGTTCACAATCTAAAAAAAAATTAATTTAGTGGCACCTTCTCTCTTCCAAATACTGTCAAGTTTAAGAAAAATGCAGCTTAGTAGCTGGACATTAAATGGTTTGAAAAAAGGACTGCTTAATTTAGAGCATAATATTCCACCCCCTGCTACTGCTGTTAGTTTTTCCCTGTGTTTCTCTGTCCCCATATGTCCTGCAATGCTTCTATCAAAGGAGATTTAACAAAACATGAGCGACAGAGTTGTAGATACAAACGGCACAGTTCAGGCTGATTTAGGCTCAGTTTAGCAGCTCATTAGGAATGAGAGATTGTGGTGAACTGTGCTGTTTGCTACTGGAATTCCTGACCAGCCCCCTTTGAGGAAGGTAGCCAGAACACCTGGCCTTTTCCTTGGGAAAATTATGTAGTTGTAAGCAGCTGGGTTCATGTGTTACGCCTAAATCCAGTTTCTGCCCTTGTATGGCAGCATAAAGGGATTTCCTTACGGTATAACTGAAGTTCCAGTTCATCCTTCTGCTTCTTTCCTTTACCTGTGCCCCTGGACTGGCACCTGCACTGTGTTCAGTGAGCAGGGCTATCCTGGGCCACTGTGGGGAACGAGAGGGATATAATACACCACAGACTTGATTTATGTGACAAAAAGACAAAGTGGTTTTTCTTCTATTAAGTGTTAGAGCACCAGAAACAACACACCCAGCATGCTTCTCTCAGCTCCAGCACACCTCAGAACGTGTGCACTGGATCCCTCAAGATTCCTGCATTACTTCAGTGATAGAAAATACTTCTTATATATACTTCTTAACCACAGTATGTGAATGACTCTACTCCACATTCTTTGTTCTTTCCAGTAAGTATATATCCCAAGATTAGCTCCTACTCATCAATTTACTGCCACGTGTGCCTCCTTAGTGGGAATCTGAATCCCTGTTGTAACGAGGGGAAAAGGCTGGGTGGGGGTAATACAGAGCAGGAGTATAAAAACTGTGCCTGACCTTTGCCTCCAGAACTGAAAAGAGCAGCCTTGGGGAGCTACTGATCTCCTGCCTCTCTATGCGAGTACAGCTCCCTCAGCTTCTCGAACTTGGGTCCCCACTCGCGGATGTCCTCGCAGGCGCTGCCGCCGCCCGGCCCCGCGGAGCTGAGGGAGCTCAGGGAGCTGAGGCTGCCGGCACTGGAGCCCGTGCCCTCGGTGCAGAAGACGCGCAGCGAGTCCTGCGGCGGGGCCAGGGCGCGGCGCTCGGCCTCCCTCAGCAGCGCCGGCAGCGCCCGGC
>VWZS01001242.1:0-86664 GCA_013397075.1 Rhabdornis inornatus
TCAAACCAAGACACCATGTTAAAAGACTTCTGGTGGTAGCAGAGTCCTGGCACTGAGTCTGTGACATTAGCAGAGGAGGTTATTTTGTCTAGCAGCTGAGCAAGGGAGAACATTATTGACTATGATGCATAATGTACGCTCTGTACATGACTGGTCTTGAGTGATACTCTGAAAAGAACTGCCCACACTTGTCACAGATTTCATGAACACTGATAGCACCGACTGTGTTTAAACATGTGTTCCGCCTCCAACTCCGCGTGTTGAGACAATCAGTTTTCCAGGGCTGCAAAATCTTGCATGCATGTTCTGTAATGCTGTGACCATGAGATGTTATCATTCATTAGTTTCCTGGCCAAAGTATGTACTGGTGATGAGTAATCCTGGTTTAATAGGAGTTGTCCTCTGCGCTTCCTCTTTAGATTCAGGAATTCACGCAATGAACCAGGTAGTTGTGCTTTTTCTCCTTAACTCCTGATCAGCTGCTCTAATTCTTTTCTTTGGTCAGAACAGGTGTTTTACTGGGATACAAAGTTTTCAAATTTCTTGCATGAGGCTAAGGAAATAGCACTGGCTAAAATAAAAGAGATTTACAAATATGATACATGCCTGCAGTGATAGTAAAAGTTTCATTTAAACACATTTTAAAAGTAAGTGTAACAAAATACTCTTTTATTTACTTGCCTTTAAGGTCTCGCTTCTTGACGTCAGTTTATAGCACTATAGACCAGTTTATAAGGTCTGAGTAGACCATAAAACTTCGATTTTTTTGAAATTCGTAAATTCAGACTTTGTGGCGACCAGGATGCTGAGCTGTGTTACAACATAAAGATGAGATCCTCTTTTCTTTTCCTCAGGAAAGAATGGGTTTTGCCATTCCATTTGTATAGAGTAACTTCAAGGGCTTGCTTAGGATTTTGAGCGATAATACCTGTGATCTCATGTTTTCAGAAGTTGTCCTGGCAAATTGCAACTCCTAGTCCCAGCATATACAGCATAGCTACTGAGAATGGGATGTGTCTAGAAACATGAGATAATTGATCACTCTTGTGAATTAAATTATCCTAAAAATGCTTAGTTATGTATTGTATTAAATTATACTAAATACAATTCATTTAATCTAGGACTGGCCTGCTAGTGCAGAGCCCAGTAATGGAATTACTCTCTGTTCAAGAGGATAGATTAAAAAGATAGATAGATAGATAGATAGATAGATAGATAGATAGATAGATATGAAAGAAAAAAAAAATGAAAACTTAGTTCAGAATTTAGGTGCCAAATATTATATATCTAAATCCATAACATTAATTAAAAGCTTTTGAAGTTGATGAGCATATCTCACTGCTGCTTAAATCTATGGGTGTTGAGGGAAATTAGTATCTTTAGAAAGCAGAGTGCTCATTCACCTGACTATGTGTGAAATTAGAAGCTGACTTTAAGTGTCCAGGTTGTACATACTGATCTTACTGTAGCCCTGCAAAAATGTGATCTGCTGACACCATCATGTGTCATGAAACATCCTAACATATGAGAATTTGGAAAAAAGGAATGAATTTTTTTTTGACAATTCCCATCTAATAAAATGATATAAGATTTTCAGGGTGGTGGAAAAATGATGAATTCTTTAAATCACCACAGTAAACAAACAACAAATAAAGCTTATATTTACACACAAGAAATTCAGACTCAGGGAGTAGAGGACTAGGTTAAAAATGAAGTCCGTTAGGAATATCTTGATGGCAAATATTTTTTAAAAGAATAAACCAAAATAAAACTATTGACATGCCTGAGGGCTTTTCAGGAAGTGTGGCTGAAATCTGGCAGAAATAGTCAGTTTATTTAAAATCTGATGTTGTTAACACATCTGTGAGACGAGGCAGATCCCTCATGTGGTACTCACGACCCATTCCATACTTCTTCTGGTGTTTACATTAACTTTTGCAATTCTGTAAAATACAAACATATTCAATATTCATTAAACATAAATTAAATCAGAAAACAGAATTTATGCCATCATTTACAAAGCTTTGGACACTGCATATTCCGTGCAAGTCCTAGATTGTGACAGTGCTATAGACCAAGGCCATGCTATGTGCATATTCAGTGGTTATTAAATGTGCATGTCTTTAATTACATGTTTATGGAGGAGTAAAGTTCCATAGAAAAAGCATTAAACTGATAAATTAAACACACTGGAATTTTGCATTATAAATATAGCAAGGCCTCCTGATCTGCTCAAGAATGGAAATTTCAAGCCCTGCTGGTGTGGCTGCTTCCCCTGAGCCTCCGGTGTGGCAGGGAGCTGGTCAACACCAGTTGTGCCTCACAGGCTATTGAGCTCAAGCTGCAGATGAGGAGAAAAGGCAAATAGCAGGCAAAACCATCAAAGTATGCAGCTCTATTAGCCGTCATGCTTAAACACATTCTGAGGTACCTATGTAGTAACCTATTTCTCTCTGGTTTTGAGCTTCGTGTAGCAGCTGTCATTACAGTAATGAAGTGATTAGATCTGCTCTGTTGCCTAATTACAGGACTAGAAATGGCATGCGTTCCTTCAATCTAGTTGAGTACTCTACATCTGAATCCTCTGATTTCAAGGACAGTGTTTGGGAAATTATCTTTACAGCACATAATTTTTTTTAAAGTGCACTTGATTGAAGTGAGGAGTCTATCATATTGCAGAATTATTGATTACATTACGTACTTTGAACTTACACAGGTTTTTTTCATCTCAGCATCTCTTAGTATTTTGCTACAAGGGGCAAGTGTTATTAGTCCCATTGCAAATTGAAAACTTCGGGAAAAAAAAGAGAATACATTATTTATCTGGGATTCTCATCAAATGTTACAGCAAGACTAGCTAGTTCAAGACTAGATACCCTTTTCTTTTATGTCCTTGAGAGGATACTACAAGGAAGAGACCTTTTGTTGCATTTCTTTTGGATGAAAGGATCTTCCATGCAGGTCCTGGTGCTATAGGTTTTGGGTACAAAATGAGACTGCTCAGTCTCCAGCTGGATACAGCACCTGCAACTTTTATTTCCCAGAACAGTTCCCCACTCTTTGTACAATTCTATATAGTCATATTAATGATAGAAGCCGAGTGTTACAAGAGAGAAGACTTCACATGTCTGCCTTAATTACTGATAATTACCGCTGTAGAGGTAGGACTGCCTTCATACCAGCTCCTGACATCTTTGGAGATGGAAAACAAAACCTGCTTCTCACCAGCATCTGTTTTGTTGTCTTCCAGCAGCTGTATATTTGCCCATCTAAAACGTGTTTCAACACTGTGGGCTTAAATGCCTCTCCTGTCTGGGCTTACACCCCTTACTGTCCTACCTGGAACAGTTGGTGTGACCAAAAGTTGAACATCTGAATGAAGACTACCTCCCTTGTCCTGCAGCCTCTTCCAAGAAATGTGTACTAACAGAAGATGCTGTTCACTTAGCAATGCATACAACTGAATGTGTACCCTCTTACAGAAACAAGAAGATCATTATCAGTGGAACATACACAACTCAAGCACTGGCAGAGTGTACTCTTCACACTGCAAAAGGGCTTCAGTAGTTTTGATTCCCGCTGCTTTCACTCATCTACAGGTCCCTCCTGTTTCACCATCTGTGCCATGTTGCTTAGTCAGAAGATGAAGAAAACGGGTAACAATAACATTTTAACAAGACTGTGTCAGAGGTACAGTGAAATTAAATTTCAAAGACTCATGTAGAAGTCCAAATGTTGATTTAAAAATATGTATCCTGAGGGAACTGATAGTAGAAAAAGTTCTTAGAAGATCAGATTGCAACAAACGCTTTGCTAGTAGATCTGGTGTATAAAGCTCTGAGTAACCAGAAGACAAAAGATATATTACAATATGTAAGATATATAAATTTATATTATTATTTTATAGCTAAAATTTAGGGATATGTAATGTATAATCTATATTAGCTGATGCTACTATAGCTCTTATAATAAATGCATTTAAAAAAAAAATCTGAGAATGGGTTTAGAACTTGTGTTTCATGCAGGAGCTTGACTGTAGTTTGCTAAGTATACCTAGTCCAAAATGGTCATTTGAAAAGCATGTCTTCTGAATGCCTTGCCTTGGCAGAAAGCCATAGTCTGATCCTGCAAATTTTTTTCAGGTACTGAAGTCACATTGGAAATACTGTTATGAACTAGTCATAGTGTTATGAGCTAGTCATAGTACAAAGCCCAATGTGTTTTTAGTATTACCATCATCGCTTAATGCAGATGTAAAAGTAAGGCATAACTGCATTTTGCAAATGTGTTCTGAAATATTCATGTTCAATGCAAATGCTACCCGGTTCAGATTTTGGATGCTTTTCTAGAAGATTGTAGTCCAAAACTGCTGTTTTCAGAAAGACTTGTGGTGCCAGTTTTGCAGAGTCCATCACCTCGCTATGCATGTGCAGGTGGGCTGTGAGAAGTGGCCTCTTAGGCAATCTCAGTCAGTGTTAGGGCTGGCCATGAAGAAAATGAAGGCAGGGAGATACCTAAAGCAAATGCTGAAGCAGTTTCTGAAATTTGGTCCATTATGGGGAGTCCAGGACATAATGGTGTAAGTAATTTCTCGGAAGTTACAAGGGCCTGAGGACAAGGAGCAGTCCATTCAGGAGCATGCCTCCTTACTAGGCTGTGGTTGCAGAGCCATCTCATTTCCTCCCAGCCAGGCTGGGGCGCACATCCTGGTTAGGAACAACATCACCCCAAGCCTTGAACTCAAATCTGTTCACAGAAGGACCATTGCAAAGGCAGAAACGGGCAGGTGGTGCACAGGCAGCTTTGCTTCTCTGAAGCCTGAGCTAGCATTTTTAACTCATAAGAATTGCCTACAACAACTTGTCTGGGACCTGACTTCCCACTGGAAGAGTCTGGATAAGAGATTTTTAATCCCACCTCTTCATGTCCCCTTCCCAGACTGGGTGCTCGAGTCCCCATGGCACTGCTGTTTCCCTTCCCCAGAGCAGGACCCTTCCTGGGCCACAGGCAGCCTCAGTGGGGCCATGCCATGGCAGGAGCAGCACTGGGGTGCTTGGGATCAGAGCAGGGCCACAGCGTCAGTGCTGTCAGTGCTGTCAGACCTGGTGAGGGCTGCCTCATAACACGGGGGACCGGACTGGTGATGCTAACCTTGGGTAAGACCCAGACAGGATGCTCTATATGCTGACCTGGAGGGAGTATGGTAGCTCATTCCAGCTCCCTGCAGCAGCGACCGCAGCCCTACAGGAGCTACACAGCTCTCTGGGTTATAGAACTATGTTTATTCCTGCATTCCAGGTAAATGGCACTGTACTGCAATTTTCCTTGGGTTTTGCACTTTTTGTTTTTTGCACTTAAGTCTGTGCTTAGTGCAAAGTTGAGAGTTGGGAAAATCTGGATGCCAAGTGGCAGATTTGTGACGGAAAAAAGGAGCCAAGCTCAGTCACGAACTCATCTCCTCTCTTCTTGGTTGAAACAGGAAAATCCAGTCCCACAACTTGCACTCAAGCCATCTAATGCCTGGACCATTCCTGGCATAGGAAGTGTCAAGATTTTGATTATGGTTTTAAGAGACCTAAATCAGGACCTTAAATGAAAGATGGATTGGACTTTGAGGCATTCCCACTGCCACAAACAAAAGCAGCAGCCTGTATTACAGGGAACCGGGAAACCAAAAAGATGGTATATGAGAACTTGATTCATGTGCATAATTCTGTTTGAAAATGTTTTGGGTTTAACCAGGGGAGTGACTGATTGTCAATTGCTGAGAACCTCACCCTGTGGTCAGTAGATATTCTGCAAGCAGAGAGGCAGTGTCTGTGAATTATCAAGAAGCTCTTGAAGCTTACAGCACTATGCAGTTATTATAGTCTGAGCATTTTTTAAGCAGAGCAAATATTTGCTTTCAATTTCACGGCTAGCTGTTGCTGGCGACACATGCGGCCTCTATGGGCACCAGCGCTCACTGGCTCCTTGTTTGCCTTTTGGTTTTCTGTCAGAAGGGTTTGGTGCCAATGTGTAGTATTACAAATATAAAATTATTTGCTTTTCTCTGACGTTCATTCAGTTTGAAATGAACTACTGGTTCATACTGGCTACTGGTGCTTTTCATTTAATTTCTCATGAGGATTAAACAAACACAACAAACACTGCTGCTCATGACTCATGAAGTTGTGCTTCCTAACCAGGTAATCAATTGCCTGAAAACGTTGCGACAACAGAGTTGATGACCTGTGTAATGTGAAAACGAGGGTAACACAGCCAAAGGCCACCTTCTTCAGGCCTTTCGCACACAACAGCTCTGTGTTGGGACTTTTAAAAATGGAGGTATCTTTTCCTCATCATTTTAATCTCACGCTTGGAAAATTTTTGGATTGAAATTTATGTTTTTCCCCCTGCCCTTTTCCTTACCCTTTATTTAGGCTAATTTGTGCCATCAATAACATTATGTCACATTACATAATGAGAAAGGTGGAGCACCAATGTCATTAATTAGGGACAGACAAAACTTCCTCTTTTCAACACCTTCAATCCATATCTCTTTGGTAATTAAAAGACCACATTGCCAGCTCACCAGCATTGCCCCATATGCTGATCCAGACCTCATCCCAGCATGGACACAGGGACAGTAAGCACACTCTATGCCTTTGCTCATTTTTGTGATAATATGAAAAATCTAGGTGGTCTTTCTGGGGCTGTTTGAGTATGGATATTTATTTGTGTGCTCTCTTAGAGTTTTGGAGTCCACACTGCACATTTAATTTATGTAATATAGCTTTAATATATAAGCATTTATATATTTATTATATATTTTTATATCTCTTTAATATACAAGTATTTATAAATAACATCTAGTGTTGAACTGTTCTTGGAAAATATTTGTCTACTAACAAAAGTGACTGCTGTCCCCCTGCATTTATCTAGTCTAAAAATACTGTGTCACACAGAATTCACTCATATTTCATTTGTCAGTCTATAATTTTCTCTAAGAATTTATTTCTTGCTGTGAAAGTGTTTATTTTCTCCTATGCCGGTGACGCTAGTGCTTGAAGTGTTTATTATCATTGTCATGCTGCTGCAATAAAGCTTGCCCTTGTTTTTCTACTCATCTGGATTATTCTCTGTTAGCACATCGGGAGAGATGGCAACAAACCAGGACATGATTAATGGAGATTGGGTGCACTAACACACTCTGGCAAGAAGAGGTTTGCACACTGAGTAAGGCAAACTTTGGAGCACACATGGCCATCTCTGGGTAAGATGTAGAAGCAAATTTCAAAGCTTGGCAGAAGCAGAGGGAAGCTGCTCTAAGCCAAATTGGATGTGTGTAAGTTTGGCCACCCAGCAGAAAAGGTATCTGTACTTGCTCAGAAAAATGGAGAGATTTGGTAAGTTTATCCCTTGAAGTGTGGGAAAGGTAATGTATCACCTACCTGACGTGAGAATGGGAAAGGAGCAGTCTGTGATGTGCAGTGAAACTTAGTTTCACAGCAAACTTTGGTTTGTTGCTTCTATTTCAGATCTATACAAGAGCTTGTGTTCATGCAAGCTTTTCATATTTCTATTTTTTAATTGTACCAATTCATCTAATAAAATATGTAATCCCTACTTACAAAACTTGTCTTCTTTATTTCTTATGCCTTTTGGCTATAATGATGCAACATCTTTTGATGCATATGTGGTGAATACAACTTCTTTTGATATATATGACAGCATATTCTCATCTTTCATATTACATCATACAAAGCAGACAATATGTTATTGTGAAAAAGTTTATGGAGGGAAGTCACAAAATTAAACTGTGATTCCTATGATTTTAAAATTGACTTGTCTGAGAATATGTGTTCCTCTGCTACACTGCAGTTTTTCTACAGTCCTGTTTACAATGTACAGAAAGATTTCAATGTTACTTCTTTGACATCTAAATTGATCAGTCTTCAGTCTATTTCTGTTTCCCCTGTATTTAGTTTTGGATATATAGATTTGTCCCTTTTCTGTTTTGCTGTTCCAGGAGATAGGTATGCTCCTTATAGACAAATGGGAAGTTATTTATCTTTGGTAAAAGTATGTTATGACATATAATGCTCTTATTGATCTGTCATGCTGTTATCCTTAGATGTGCTTTCCTTGCAGAACTGTTTTCTGTGTTAAAGAAATGAGCAGGTGAAATTCTGATAATCCCAAGCTAAATCTGAATCAAGCTCATAAATCTAAATATGAAACTAATAGCAAGATGTGATCAGTTTGCATATGTCAGCTTCATTTGCAAAATCAAATTCTGGCAATGGAATTGTCAGGAAATGGAAAACAGAAAAATCGTTCTCAAGAGGATCCTAATAACCACCAAATCAGAGTATTTTTATCCTTTTTTTCTCATTTGATCCTCTTTAAGGATTAACACAATACACCAAGATGGTGCTTCCTATGCAGGAAACGTAAGAGACAGAAAATAATGTTAAAAGCTCCTGTATTACATCAGAATGAAAAAATATCTGTAACAAGAGGAGAATGAGAAATGAATTTAAAGGAATTTTTTTTTTTTTCCGTAGCTTTGATACTTAGCAGCAGCAGGCAGGAATTTTCCTAATTTTCTCCGAAGTATTGGTCACTAACTAGTCAATGGGAAGGAAATCACAATATTGCTCTGTGTGCTGTGATATGACTTCACCCAGCGGATAACAGCGGCTTTGCGCGGGGGGCGAGGGGAAGCTCCGGCATGCGCAGCATCGCAGCTTCAACCTCTCGCTCCACAGCCGCTCTGTGGGCGCACGGGGCGAGGCGGCACTCGCGGTCAAACAATGTATCCACACAGCAGCAACAAAGCATTCACACAGAGTCGGCTCTCCTTATCTGCCTAATTCTCCTGCTGAGAAGTCTCCATTGAAAAGCGGCCATGGCTTCCCTGAAACACCTTCAGGTCCGTTAGCTGAGAAGTTCCTTTAAGCGTTTACTGTGAAAGGACATCTGTGAGAAATTCCTTGACTGGTGCAGTCGAAGGAATGTTTGGGAATATTTATAAGAACCCCTTAGGGTGAACAAAATTGTGTGTTCAAAGGCCAAATACCTGGAAAATGCATCCCAGTGGCACTATTTGTTTTTGCCATGCTTGTCCTTCCTGGCCGTGCTGATACCATGCCCTTTCTTATGGGTGCCATGCCTGATGCTGTGCAACACACGCAGGTATTTCAGCCTGGAAAATATAATGAGAACAGTTTTGATAAGGATTCAGCAGAGTTTGTAATAGGATTAGATAGCCACCGCAGGCCTGGGAGCTGGGGTAACTCTTCTCGTGCTGCAGGGAGTCTCCCTGTCACCTTTCTCAGTACATGTCCCAGCTACTTGCTTGTTTCAGTGCAAAGTTTGAGGTCCAATTTCTTTCTTCCATTTCCAAATTAATTCTGTATAGGAGGTCTTGAGAAAAAAAAAGGCTTGTTTTAGGCTTGAGTCCAAAACTACTTTAAAATAAGCATTAGTTAGTGAGACCGTTCCAGCTACTTCAAGCATGTACTTAATTTGGGTCCCCAGAGCCCCAAGCACTGTGCAGGGAAGACCAACTCTGCCTTTAAGTTCAGCCAAGGCTGGAGCAAGTGCTGCTCCTCTCCTCTAGCAGCATAATTGGGCTTGGAGTACAGCTGCTTATGTTCCCACAGTAAAGGCAATCTTAACATCATAATAATCATGCTATCAAGTTTGAAGTCAGTTTCAATATTTTCTAGACATTCTTCTGTGTAGAAAATTTGGTTAATGATGAGCAAAGACCTCCACTGGATTTTGGAGAGGATTTGCAACTCTCTTTCTGTTTGTGCCTCAATCTTCATTAACTTTGTGGTTGATTTAAAAGAAGTGTAGGTAAATATATGACAGCTAGTACCAATATCACACGAGATAACCATTGCTAAGGCTATCAATCTCTTCAAAGCAAAGAATTTATCAATTTTTCTGTCTTCCAGATAAGTGAACAGCTTGGCAACAGCAATATCATTCAAATTAATTATTCAAAATCTAAATCTTCTTTCAATTTTCTGTTGCTATGGCCTTTCAATTAATTCACCCCTGTCATCTGTTTTTGGTGCAGCCAACTATAAAGAAAAATGAAAATGGCCTCACATTCCATTAACATTCTTCTTCACCTTGTTATTCTTTCCGATAGGCAAAGTTATCCTTCCTCAAAACACAGGCATAGTTCAGGCCATCTATTTTTTTCCACAAAGGCTGTTTTTAAATCCCCAAGAACAAAGATAATTTCCTATGAGTCGAGGCAAATTCCTCCCTTCAAATGTGAGTATCACCATCAATCTTTTGGCCAGAAAAAATACTTACTCTCTTTTCCTTCCTATCTGGTTCCTGGAAAATTGCATCATTCCTACCATTAAAAAAAAATATTCTCAGGAAGTGAAGTTTCTAACTCAAGGCCAGAACCTTGTTTACGACTTTGCAATTTTTAGGAGATCCTTGTGTTTAAAAATATTTTAATTGACTGTGATCAGAAAAGCCTACAGCATTACCAGTATGTTTTGGTACAGAGTGACAATCCTAGGATCCCTCAAATATATGGATCAGACTCACTATTTCCCTAGGGAAAACACATTTTAGATCTGTAGCACCAAAACTCATCAGTATAAAAGCTTTTTACAAAGCGAGAGAGCCATTTTCTGGAGAGAGGCACACACATGCCCATGTATTTGCTCTGTAGCTGATCAGGAGAAGGAGGAATGCTCTGCCTGCAGTTTGCCTGTAAGGCTGTTGTGGGGTGCACCCCACAACATTGCTGCCCAGCACATCTTGGCTGCCCTGAGACATTTGGCTGTGCCAGGAACCAGTGCTTCTTTGTTTTCCAGGATTGGTTTCATCATTGTCACCTTGAAAACCAGGACAGGAAAGGGTTTCTATATTTTTGTCTAAAAGTTAGAAATGAGTAGTCTGAAAAAACTTAGTTATCCCTTTGTGGCTTATTTGTGAGTTATCCACTCTAAGAATCTGTGTTTAAATGGTGATGTGGACCTCCATGCTACTCCTTGATAAGCTACCTCCTTGATATCACTGAGCATATAAATACTGGTAATTGATCACAGTCAGCAGGAAAGGTTCTGGCTTACAGTGATTTATTTTATTGCTTATGTTAATGTGCCAGTGGGATAGAAGATAGCTTTGTGGGCACTAAGTAACAAGAGTTAAGTAATAACTCAGGTTGCCCTTGGAGACTGTCAACACATACAGTTCTCTCCACTATTTTTTTCATATGATTTCAAAATAATTCCAAATTTTTAATTGAGCTGCTTTACAGGCTGGGGTGGCTGATGTTCAGTTTGTCACACTTTCTTTTACATGTACCTTATCCAGGATTATTTCCACAAAGTCCTTTTTCCCTTTCTATTCAGGGAAGGCAAGGACACAAATAAATAACCACAAAATCACTTTGGGATTTCCAATGTTTTGCACATGCATTCTTCTCATCTCCCTTTTCATTTATTAGGGAGTCTACTTTCTCTCTTCTTCACCATCATTAAATCATTCTCCTTTTCTGTTCCTCTCCAGACCTCTTTTCTCTCCTGTGTTTCTTCTGGCTTGCTTTTCTCCCCTGTGACTTGTGCTTCAGTGACTCCCACTGCCAACTCCAAAATGCAGTTGTTGTATACATTTTCACTCTTGCTTGTGGGAGCCCTCAGTGACACTGGCCTGACTGTGAACATGCTGGGGAGGGTGAGAAGAAGACCTAAGGGACCAGCAGACCCCACTGTGATGGGCACTTGGCCAACAGTGGTGGCTCCTTTCCCTGTGTAGGATAACTGGCTGCTGGCAGCTCTCATTCCCACCCTTGATCAAGCAGCCCTTTTGTTAGCACACACTTGAGGTTTTGTTTTGGACACCTTTCTCTTTTGGGCAGCAGCCAGCTCAGTGGCCTGAACACCTCTTTGCGCCTGCCTCTGTCTGCTTTCCACATCTTCCAGCTCCCTGGGAGGCTGAAGGGAAAGTGGACTCATGGCTAAAAACGACATTGGCTAATGAAAAAAAGAACCAGCTGTGAGGATTTGCAAGCCAGGTCAGTGTGCAGGGCAGCAGGTAAGCATGACCAAGCTGCAGCAGGAGGATGCAGAGAAAACTTTGTGCAGTTACATTTTCAGTTATGCTGTCCAGTGCCAAAGGCCATCCATAGTTTAGCAACACTAATGCATCAGTTGGCTTTCATGGTCACTACCATGATATTGCAATATTTCTCACTGTTTCTTTACTACCAAGTCTTTCAAATATTCCTCCTCTTTTATACTTCTATAAACCATGGCAGTCAGTTTGTCAATTTGGGTGGGAAGCACCTCTGTACTTCCACTTGGAAATCTGTTAATCTTTACGGTCTATGAAAAGATGGTATGGGAAGACACAAAGCAAATGAAAATACATTTATTTGTGAGAAGAAAACAAATGCTGAGAGTTTGTAAAACCTTGGGAAAATTAGAAAAGTGAATGGTCTTAGGTGTCTGTATTGGAGGGGGAAGGGAAAGCTACAATACATTATTCTGCAGAAGACTGAGAGAAATGAAAGCGGGAAAGATTCTGCAGAGAAACTTCTGCAGTTTATCTCTGTGTCACTGAATGTGTATTATAGTTGTAATAACTCATTGTGCACAGACAGGAAAAGCATCATTCCAGTAATTTCAGCAGGGGAAAGTCTGAATCACATGGGCAGCTTGATTCAGATAACAGCAGAACAGACAGAAACAAAATAAACTGTAAAAGTACTTTAGATTCCATGTATTTAATTTACTCAGTATTTATAAAAATAAGAAGGCAATAAAAGTAGTTACTCTAAGTAGTTGTTGATGCCTTTTTCAGAAGGATTTTGTGTTTCTTTAATGATTCTGCATGACAAAGACTGTGTCTGATTCTTTCCAACAGTTACACATATTCAAGTAAGAAAGGAAATAATTCAGAGGTTTAGTTTTGGTGAAGCTGCTGCTAGAAAATGCAGAAGAGGAAGACTGATGTTCCCTGACAAACTAAAATTTATAGGGGAGGACAGCTGGGCATTCTAGCCATGCTCAGACATAATAACCATCATAGGGCTTCTCTACTGGGGCTTGCGGATAAGCAGTGTGTTGATTCAAGATACTGATTATTTAAATGTGTTGAGAAGCTTAACCACAGGATGGAAACTGGCTCTGTTAAGTGCAGGAGTCATGAAGTGCTGCATTTGACCTACCACAATAAATGGAAATCTGTGGCAGCAAGAAAACAAAAACATTTGTTTTGTGTTAAATTACAAACTTGGTTTTGAAATACAGTGTGACCCGGATGGTGACAAGGTCTGTATTTTCTTTGATAGCTGTAGGAACTCACTGCAGCACTTAGGGCTGGGCCTTGGGGGAAAAAAAGGCTGCTGCACTTAGGTCTCACAATCAATTCAGCGTTCACATTAACCACATAAGATCTGAAGGAGCAAGGATGTGAAATATGGCATATGTGAAATGAATGCTGTCATGGAGGAAATGAAGATTAAAAGCCAGCTTGCAGTGGCTGTTAGAGTGAGTACAGGCTTACATAGTACAATGTGTAAGAGGAATTTGAGAATCATGGATCTTTCTGGAAGCGAGAAAAACAATGTACATGTGGAGATCAGTATTGGCTCTTGTCCGGTTTACTGGAAGAGGAAACTGTTGAATTCACTTCCCCATTTGACCTTTTACTGTCTTTCCATGTATGTGCAAATTGATTGAAATTGCCCTAAGGAACCTCTGTTCCCAGTGTGTCAATCAGACAGACTATGATCATTACATTAAGCAGGACTCATTTGCTTCAAAATATTTCCTGAGACACCCATGGTTTTAATAATCTGTTTAGAAGAATGTAAGCCTTGCTTGTGCCTGGAAACATCATCTTTGCAGTAAGGTGAGAGAGAGACCTTTGGGATCTGATCTTTGGGAAGAAAGCAAGTGCCAAAATCTGACACAAGCAGGAAACATGCAGCCCCTCTGAGGTGGGTGATACGGACAGTCTCCATAGGTGGTCAATCCACGTTAGTGCAGATTTTGTAATTTTCCACTCTCAAGATATTTTGGCTTGATTTCTGCAGGCAGGCTGGAGGATGCAGCAGCCTTGTTACTCCTGGGACTACTCCTTGGCAAGAAATACCTGCACCCAGTGCTGGCCCCTGGTAACTTCAGCAGCTTCTTGTGACAACTCAGTTTCCTGTGTTCCTATGAACTTCCTCAGTTATTTCCCAGAAAAACGCGTCCCTCATATGTAATTTTCATTTATGCCCAGCAATCCTCACAGAGCAACAGTTTCATAGCAGATGCCTCCCCAAACATGTAAAAAAATCAAGCACAAATGCACAAATTTTAGGGGCAGCTATTTTCAAACCAATCTTCTGAAGGTCTCCTGGTTGCCACTTTTCTGATGGACAAAGAGGGAAACTGCTCACGCTCTCTGTGGCTGCTCTTCACATTTCCACAATGCTGGGGCTCTGCTGTGGCCTTTTGGATCCCTATCTTAGCATTTTCCTCAGTGTTTTCCTCAGCCATGATGCTGGGGCATGCTCCCTATGCCTTGTCTGTAGCCGAAACTCCTGCCAGTTTTAGTCATTGCCCAAGTCCTCAGTGGGGTTTGAGTAGGGCCTCCAGGTGACAGCACCACAGCCAGGGTGAGGTGCCCAGAGGGTGCTTCATGCAACCTCTCATCAGACCTGTCTGTCTGTCTGTCTGTTCTATGCAGTCATTTGGGCTCCAGCCCCAAAGGTGCACTCCACCAGTGCATTGAATCATCTCACTGCAGTGAGCAGGAAGGAACAATATCGGAGGTTCAGGAACTGATATTTACAAAAAGTAAACTGATATTAACAAAAAGTAGATGTGTGATTGAGCACATTAGCCCCAGCCCAGTAACTCCTGACCATTTGGGAACACCCACAGCACCTCACTTGGTTCCACTTAATTTTGCTGCAATCTGAGCTGTTTGGAGATGATGTGAAGAAGACTATTAAAGATCATGAAAAAGCTAGTTACATAAGCTACTCTTCCTTTCCAGGACCCATACTGAGTTTCTACATTATTGCTAGTAGCTATCAAACATATATCACCTACCAATTTATGATCTGCAACTGGAAAACCTTTTGTTTTTTCGTTTTCTATATGTAAATATTAATGAAAGTAAAAATTAACACTTATTTCTAATTTAAATAATATTTTCAAACATGGCTGGTTATGCCACCTGTTACTAGGATTACCTGACTGTCCTCTTAGTGGATATGTTTTTGTTCTTTCAAATGGTACCTAGCTTCAGATGATTCTCCTGACATTTGCTGTCATGACTAACTGCAGCAGGATGGTTCTTTTGTTCATCTCTGTGGAAATACAGTCAGACTAAATGATTTAGCCCATTTGAGAATAAAATCAGGGAAAAGAGTATGTTTTCCTGTAGTAAAATAACAAATCGTATTTCCTGGAAAAGTTGCCCCTGCCATCCTGTACAGAAGGGCTTCGTTCTCAGCCAAAGGCTGGAGAGGCACGGGCTGCCTGAATGGAGTATAGAAGTGGCCTTCTCTGGGCTGATGAAGAGCTAGAGGGGTGGCCAGAGAACAAGAAAATAAGGCTTATCATTACAGAGGTGGCCAGAAGGAGACCAGGTGGGCAGAGAGTAGAAAAATCAAAGGAATGTATTTCCAGCTGTGAATGGGTAAAGAAAATGTTGGTGCTGGGCTGAGGCAGGCATATAGTCAGAAAGGTAGTGGGATGAAGGAAGGTGGCTTGCAAGAGGAACTTCAAGAGGTGATATTCCAGGGGATCTGGCAAACTGGGACAAAGGTGCAAGCAAAAGTGGCAGAGTTGAGAAAGAGTCACCTTATGACAGCCAAAAGCAGCTGTGCAAGAAGACAGAAGGAAATGCACGTGAAAGCAGGTAAGGTCTGGACTGTCACGCTTAAGAAACTGGAAGTATACAGGCCAAGGAAGCTGCTGCTGGGCACATCTACACTGGAGATGGGATGGCATGTCCACATTCCTTGAAGGAATGGAGGCTGCCTCATAGCATCTTGGTTTCTTCTGTAGCTGAAATTTGGGAATACAGTGGCCACACTGTTCTGTGTCTCCAAATAGGAAACCTGGGCACACAGACTGAATGGGAACTGTGATGCCCTGCAAACAGGGGTATGAACTAAGCCACAGGGGGACATGAGGACATGACCTGATACAATCCAGCTGCTGCATGAACACTTGGGATGTGAGATGGCTAGGCACAACCTTGGGGCAGGACAGACTTGGCAAGGCCAGGGTGGAAGAAAGAAGCAAATTTCAGAGGAACAAGAAGAAAGTATAGGTGCCATCTGTCTCCTGGACAGACCTCAAGACATTCACAAAGCTCAACATTGTGAATAAACTTGAAGTGACAACTTAACCCTGTTTTGGAGCAAAGACTTTGTGGCAGGTGGAAAGACTCAAAGCATGGGATTTTAGACACCATCCCAATGTAATTTGAGTTCCTTTTTAAAATAACATTGCACCATCTCATTCATCTCATAAGATGAGCAATCTTCTAATCCTTGTGAGAAATAAGATGTAGAAAAAACTGAAATGTTATTTAAATTGATGGAATTGCCTGATTGTAAAGGCGAGCTTAATTGTTCAGCTTGTCAAGCGTTCTAGGGGAAGGGTTTCTGCACTGCTATGAAGTTCCTGTGACAGGAGACGCCTTATGAGAATGGAGCCCTTCCAGCCATGATCATCCTTTCCAAATGGCTAGTTTGGTGCTTAGAGTTCTTTTTCCAAGAATGATCATCATGCAAAACCTGTTTGAAGTTATGCTTCAGATGCGTGTAAGCAAAAGCTGAAATACAAAATAAGCAAGTGGAGGACATTAAATTGTGGACTCAAATACATGGCTGTGCCACAGTGCTTCCTCTCCATGCTCCAAGTCCCCAGAGCTGTATTCTGATTAACACCTTCTTAAAGGCCTGCAACATTGTGAAAATGAGTAATTCATGTATTACAAACATGACACTAAAATGAGAACTAGAAAGGAATGAAGGTATTTATCTCTCATCAGGATGGGCTTTGGATTTTGAGCAAACCCATAAACACCATGAACACACAGAAAACATTTTAAAAACAGAATAGTGAACAGCTACTAAGTGAGGATCCCAGGAAAAAAAAATACTATGCAATCTTATAATTAATGCAACCTTACTTAAGGATTTCCTAATTTCAGAGCATTCAACTATCCTTAAGTATTCCTTTTGTATAGTGTTTTCGTGTACACATGACACACGGAGTTACAACTCCAGCATCTCTCAACCAATTCTGAGTGTTTGGGACAGTTATTCATATGATGCGATACAGTTTTATGGAGAACCAAGAATGCATATGCTACACTTTTTGTACCCAGTTTCCAAAATGGAAGCAAACCAGGCATACCAGTCTTGCAATTTTTTACGTAAGGAGTTATTTTTCTCCTGGAGATTCAAAGGAAGCGAAGTGGCATAGGATTTTAGCAAGACTCACTCACTTATTACACTTATACAAGATATAACACATTGGGTGTTGTTTCCAGCTATGCCTTTTCCACAAAAGAAATTACTTAATGCAGGCTCCTTGGAGAATCTGATCTCTCGGACCCAGACTTGCTCTCTTTACCTTTATAGTGTCATAAGTCATGGATGTAGTTGTATGCCATTCCCCACCCTCCCTCCCCTTTCCTGAAAAGTGCTCAGTAAGTGAAATATGCATGAAATTAAAGGTACACTTTTACCATCATGTCCAAAGGAAATCCTCCCAATGCCTCCCGCAAGAAAAACATCACACCCTTGCTTAGGATTATCTATTTATTTATTTCAGTTAAAACAAACATACAATGTTTCATTGAAACCGTGTTGCTGGCCACCAGCCTAGCCAGCAACCCTAGCTAGGCTGTGGCCTCTACCAATAAGGCGGATATTTACATATGTACACGGATGTACCGCAGGATGCCCGAATCTGGTGGCCTAACGAGCATTAGAGCGCAGAGGTGGTTAACTTGCTGCATTCAGGAAATCTTAACATCCATGGTAAATTTTAGACAGAAAGTACACATGAACCTGAACAATGCTTTCTATGGACCCAAGTGATTCCTGTGTTTATTGCAACATATACATTTGTAATAAATACAATCTTAGTGTTTTCTTACACACCTTAGGTGTAACACACTTTGATCTCCATAAGCATTATACTTTGTTGAAAAAGGCTCTTTCCTTTGACAGCTGTCACACAGATGCACAACAGAGACAACTCCTTGAAATGATGTAACAATCAGTAATGAGAGAGGAATATATACATAAATCCTGGACTTCAAACCTACATTATATACATTATACTTACAGTATATACACACATACAATTTATGTACACAGACTATCATAAATATTGAAAAATAGTTTTAGTTTTAATGGATTAATGGTTTATAAATAACGTTACATTTATGACTGAAATATCATGGAAGACAGTAATGTCTAACTGAGGTGATGTAACAGTGGTTTAATACTGAAGCTGCTCTTCTAGACGGTTTGCAATACAGGTAACTTTAAACAGACAGGTTTGGAAAAAAATAGTAATTAAAAAAAAAAATAAAAAAATCACACGTTGGAAATCAACCCAGCCAAGTGGAACTCAACTGTTGCAGGTAGAGAGTCAGAGTCATCAAATTATATAACACAATGTATAATCCAGAAATTGCTACATTCAGAGAATTAGTGACATGTACAATACACTATGAGGTGTCATCACAAAAATCTTCCCTTCTGGTTGCCAAGAAGGACTTTGTAGTTACTTCTCACAACTCCTTCTTCTTCTATGGTTGCTGTGAGAACGGAGAATATTTTTCTTCCTTACCTCTTTTTAAAGGGAAGCACTTCATCCCTTATGTGCTACAAATTGCTCAAAAGTAGACAACATTATAATCCTCTTCCACCTTCGCACATTTGTGGAGGAAGAAGAAAAGCTGCCAAAGTACTGAGGAGGCATGTGCTCAGCACTTCTGTGGAGATCAGGTAACATGGGATAGTTAGCCATGGATGTACAGTACCTGAGGCAGAGAAGTACCTATGGAGCACTAGTCAGGGCTGACTCCAGTATCATTAATTGCCAGTTGAGTACCACCGAATTAATAATACAAATAACACAGGAGGAATCTTAACTTGTCATTACAGTTTTACACTATAGTCTTAGTGACCAGTACTTACAGTCATGCAGAAGTATCAATACAAAATACCTGCAGTTGTTTTTCCATAGATTTTAAATGGCTGGGCAGAGCATGACTATCTGCCAAATGGTGACTATTGTTTAGATTTCTTTCTGATTAATTCTACAAGAGCAAAAAAGTCTCAGGCACTGTTTAATCAATGGATTACAGGCCTTTACTTGGTCTCTCTGACATGATGACTGAGTGGGACTTCATAAATAGATTTTTAAAACATCGTGTCAGATGAAGACAGTTGGACCACATTGCCATGACTATTTCATTAATAATCTCCATCTAGGCTTTTGTACCCAATATTGCTGTGTTTGAGAACCTCTTATAAGCCAAGTACGCTGTTATACAAATGTTACCTCTCTTCAACCTGGGACAAGAATGAAAGAGCAAACATGCACTAGAAACAAAATAGCTCATCACAACCATACAGCACCTGTTTCATCAGCTAGGGCTCGTTAGAAACTTATCTATTACTGAAGCAAACAAGTATGAGATGACTATCCAACCTATGAGGTTATCCTCAATACTACTATACAGTATAAATCTGAAGAGGAATCCCAGTTGCATATGCGAAGAGAGTTTGTACCAAGCATGAAATATTGGTGCAGTTATTTTGTGGATTTGACTCAGAAACAGAATAGTCAAGTAATTCAAAATCCAATAACAGATGAGGAATTTGAGAAATACTGTACAGTTTTTGAGTATTATACAACTAGAAGACTACATTAGGACTCTTTTGTTTTCCTAGTGTTTCGAGACAGATTGGATAGAAAAAAATCCCAACAAATATTGTTACAACTGACAGTGGACCTTATTAATAAAGGGAACTTGAGGAGGGAGTTTTGTATTAATGGCATCATATGCTCCAGTGCCATTCAGTTTCTATCTACAACAGGAAAAAAAGCCCCATAAAGCAAAAACCCCAAACCCTGTTTTACTCAATTGCACTACTGAGTACCTCAAGAAGGGAAATGTCAAAGCCTTCTTTACAATTTTATAATTGTCAATGCCTTATTTTATACTTTAGATTATCTACGCTTTCCTCAAATGTACCCTTTTCTAAAGGGTGGATTTTTTTAAAGTTTGAAAATTTGCATTTCCACACCATTTTTGATTAACTACTTATGTAAGCCTAAAATGATTTTCAGGATGATTTTCTCTATGGGAACTTCATGGGAAGCATTTAGTATCTGAGAATTTTTACCTGAATTGGCTTATTTTCTGTTTTGGTCATTAGAAGCACTTTAAAACTAAAACTTCTTCTAATTATGCCTTTACAGAATCATAAAGTATGTTGAGTGGGAAAGGACCCATCAGAATCACCATGTCAAACTCCTGGCCATGGACAGGGCACCCCAAGAACCTGAGAGTGCCTGAGAGTGTTGTCCAAACACTTCTTGAACTCTCTCAGGCTGGTGCTGTGACCACTTTCCTGGGTAGCCTGTTCCAGTGCCCAATCACCTTCTGGGTAAAAAAAAAAAAACCTATCCCGATATACAACCTAAACCTACCCTGACTCAGCTTCATGCCTTTTCCTTGGGTCTTGTCACTGGCTACATGAGTGAAGAGATCAAGAAAGTCAAACTAAGTTTAATTTAGGACACTAATTAAATATTCTTCTGAGCTCTTCTATGTTATTTTTTCATTCTTTTTAGAAAAATGTTTCTTAAAGTCAAAATAGTGCTTTTGAGGTCCATAAGAATTTTTGGTACAAAAAATAATAGCGTTTCTCTTTTTCTCTCGCTCTCTCATTGGTTATTTAAACACTTTGATGTAAATTAAAGAGTTCTTTCTCACATCAAATGGTTCCATTAGGCACATTCAAGTAAAATAACAAAATATCCAAGTAACAATGACGAAAGCCAAACACGGCTTGATAAAAGTCTACAGAGAGTTCTGTCCATTCTCTGGAATGGAATAAAGTTGTCACTTCCTTCAGCCAGACACTCATGTGGTTTGATGTTAATATCCACTTCCATCATGCAGAATAGTTTCTTTAAGACAGAGTTCAGATATTCTACAATCAGAAGAACCATCAACAAAGAATCTGCCTTTTAAAGGAAGCTGAATAGCTCATTTTCGTTCTCAGTAGGTATCTGAGTGAACACTGGCATTTGAAGTGGAGTATTACAGAGATTAAACCAGGGCAGTTAATGGCCATCAGATGTAACATTCTGGGTCCAGTCTAGAATAATCAGTGTCATACACCCAGTCATCACAAGTATACCACTTAGAAAGAAGAATGAAGCCTGAAAAAGAAAACATAAAAGATGTATTTCAGATTTTGTTATGACACTGTTGGTAAACCACAACATACACCTGTAAATTCACACCAATGCACAGCACAAATGCCATTGCTTACGGAGGACAAAGTAAAAGAGACGAGATCAAGTCAATGACAAGGAGCTAAGTATCGTTCTCATATTTGGAGTCCTTTCTCAAATCAAAAAGTACATTTATTTTCAGTATAGCAGACCTCACCCTCAACTAAGGGAAGTGAATGTGGCTGCTGATAATAGTCAGGCTATGCCACTGTGCTAACTTGACTCTGCCTCAGTATGTCTGATTGCATTATGAGTCAGTATGTCTGATTAGTAAGAGCACCAAGAACAATCAAGATAACCCAAACAATTGGCAGAGATGAGCTTTTATGGGGAAAATTATGTAAGCAAGTCTTAAAGAGTATTTGAAGAATGTTAAGGCTTTTAAAATACAGTTCTTAGCAGCAACAGAATGACCCAGCTACTGCTGAGATTGGGGGCCAGAGAAGTCACTTGAGAGAAGTCACTGAACTGAACTGAGTCTTGTGATAGCCAGTTCCATGGTTTTGAGCTCCTATGCAGCTCCTTGCAACCGTGCAATGTAACATAAAATGCCAATTTACTGAGTGCCTTCACTAGGACTTCAAAATTCATAAATCATGAAGAGAACAATTAATTTTTTTGCTTTGAATTAGTAAGCAAGTGTAGTTACATATTTGTCTATACAAACCCCAATCTTTTGCACGGACTTCATTGGTTCTTTCTTCACTAATTTGATATAGAAGGCAGAAGGAAGTATAAAGATCAGCATGGCAGCCGCAGAAGCACCTGTAGAGATAAACCATGGAAATAAATATTCATAAACAGGTAAACATACTCTAATTAGACTGGAACTGCTTTTTCTGAAATGTGAAAAACTGCTCGATCTGACAAGAAAATGCTTACCAATGAATCCAAAGATGTCTCGAATAGTAGGGACAAAGATAACAAGCACGTTGGTAAATGCCAGAAGAGCAACGGTAATGGAACAGTGACGCCCCCAACTGAACTCCTTCCCTGCCCACAGCAGCTGGGTAATGGAACTGCGGATCTTTGGAAGGCAGGGGGGAAAAAAAACAAAACACTTTAGACTTCATTTTGGAAGACAGTGATTTGTCACCTGAATTAGACCTTCCTTCTGAAAGTATTTTAACATAATTTTCCTAAATGCTTCAGATTTTAATAGAAGGTGAAAGAGGAAAGTAATATGGATGAAAAAACAAAGGAAAAGTATCAGGTTTGAACAAAAATAAATTCCAGGAAATTTTGTAACATCTAAGGATGCTGCTCAACAATATACACATAAATGGCCAAATTGTGTCCACAATGTATGTACAAAAACATGCTGGCTTTTGTAGGCTGATAATATAACAGTGTAAGCATTTTAATAGAGGGACAATCTGTTTCATTTCCCCAATACAACTATACTAGGAAAACAATATAACTGAATATATTTGTATCTACTGCTTAGTAAATGTTACATATTTATTGAATTAACAGTATAGCTATAATTCGTCAAATTTATCAGAATAAGTTTCCTTTCTCAGTTAAGAGAAACTCTTCTGTTTTTCAATTAATAAACAGGAGTTGCCAAATCAGTAAATGACTACAGCAGTACAGGTGTTAAAAAAAATTACTTACTGGGAAAATAACTACAGGTACAGTGAGGGTTACAGCCATAAGTACAGCAAGACGCACAATAAGGAGGAGAACATCAGCACCTAGATAAGCAGAGTAGGTGTGAAGCAGTTCTGGTTCGACTTTCCCTGTAAAGAAAACAGTATTTTAATTAGATTTAGTTGACAAACTTCTTAAACATGTGCACCTGCTCTAGATTCCATGCAGATTTTACAGTTACATCACCAATATGAATTGAAAGCCCCAAGAGCTCCTGTAAGAATGTATCCATTTTATACAGAAATGACTTGGAGGCACATAATCTGTTTTAATCAGATTTTAATCCTATGTCTTGGGCCTAATTCTATTACTGATCTCCTTTAGGGCATGCAATTACAGAAGTACTAAAAAAAAAAAGCCCAACTAACAGTGCATATTTAGAATACATAGTAAATGCTTGCTTGTTCTATTTTTAAAATAATATTGTGAGTTTACAGAACATAAATAATTTTAAAGAAAGCAGAGAGGCAATATTCACCATAAAATGTCAAATATCCAAAGAGAGCAGCCAATAAATACATGAGGAACATGGCAAAAAAAGATACATAGGACACATTCATCATTCTTTTACGGCTTCGGCTGTAAGAAAAAGGAACAGTGTCAGTAGTGAGAACACAGTGTTTCATACTGTATTTGTTTGTGTAGTGAAATTACAAATATGTATCTAACACTTACCCTTTCAGTTCTTCATAAATAGGAAGAATTGCAGGATGGCAGACAAAAGAAAATGTTAGGATCGGGACAGCATAAACAGTCTGGAAAAAAAAAAGGTATGTTTCTTAAGTATCTCAACAGACATTAAAAATTTTACAAAATCATCAGGAGATTTTTCAGTTTTGGCCTTCTTTGGTGATAAAGATCAGCTATTCTTCACAACTGAGACTTCAGAAAAAGTTAAAACAAGTTCATATTTTCTTAAACCCAGACCCTGAGCTACCAAATAGTCTCAAATGTCACTGAAGTCCCTGCTGAGCTGAATGTATCTGCATTCAAAATAATGTTCAGCAACTCACAGGCTTAAGCCATTATATCTTTAACTTGGCATTGAGTATTTCACAAGTGGTGATTCACCACTGTATTGGGAGCATTCATAAGTCAAGAATTTCGGACTGAGAACAAGTCAAACATCTTATTTTGCACACTTCTACAATTTTCTTTTCAATCTACTTTTTAAAATGCTTCACTAACTTCCTTGAGGAAGCTTGAGAAATGCTGTGCTGAAGAATGAGAGATGTGTTTTTTGCCACCCAAACAGGAACCTCAAGCTCCTCTAATTTCTGTGTATTTAACATGTGGAAACACCCAGTCTGCATGAGGTAAACAGCGCCCAAGTTTACTGGAACAGAAAGTCTTAACACATTCCTATTTTAAAACTGGGCAACTGCTTGAAGGAAAAATGACCTAATTTATCTCCCACATACTTAATCTCGGTTATTTTCAACAGAGCATCTGATTTTCAGTTACCTGTGAATTGAAGATGAAATATTTTGGCTTGCACATATCATCACTTGTTATATTTTCATCTACCAAAGGTGCCACTGTTGCATTTAATAATGTCACGTTCATGATGACACTGTCCATAGGACAAGGAATCTGAAACATCTTCCAAATTACCTAGAAATAAAGCCACGCATTTATTACTTTGACTAATGCAAGATGAGAAAATTTTTAGAAACTGTGCTTACTTTCACTTTGAAATGCAGTTTTACAAGCATTGTAAGTTTACAAGATTATACTTACAACAATCAGGAAGAAGACCATGCAAAGTAAGGAAAAGCCACTGGTGTAGCCCAAATACCCTGTGATCGAGAAAGAAAAAAAAAAAAATCTAAGACACAATGAACAGAAAAACCATTCAAGTCAAAACATTATGACAAAATATATTCTGTCAAGAGATCTCTTTAGATTGTCATTTCCTTAGCATTACAAAGACCAAATTAATTATTCACTGACTTTCTGTTAATCCCAACCCAGATCAAAAGGTTCTGAAAGACACATTAGGGTCTGTACATACAGTGAGTCTGTAATGGTAAACTTTGCTTCTTTTTCTTGTAAGTTACAAACTAAAAAACAGTAACAACTATATGAATTGTTTATTGTATACTAATAATGATATAGAATTAATTTGAATAGCATGCACTATCAAATAACTTAGCCTTTTTCCTTCTGTTTTTACTGATTTACTTAACTTCTAGAAAATAGTCATTTGAGAGAGTAATTCACATTGAGACTCTCAGTTTACTAAAGTTCCACTACAAGATTCTCTGAATTAATAGCCTGTTAACTGAATTGTTCACATGTATCACTAAATTACAGCCATTTCAGATAAAGCATCTGGTATGAATATTCTGTTACCCCTCAGGACCTAAAATGAAAAGATACTGCCCAGGGTTAGCAGCCCTATTCTTTGAAGGCTGTTACAGGATAGCTGGTAACAATATTGTATTATTGACCAAAATAGGTCAAACTTTGGGGTAAGAACAGAAACAGGAAGTTACTGTTGAGCTTTGTTCTAAAGCCATGCTATCTGCTGTCCTTTCATTTTCTACAAACACATCTGTAATTTGGTATACTTGTCTTGATTTTTTTATCCCTTTCTTCAAGGAGACTGACAGCAATAGTCCCAAGAGACAAGTTCAGAGACAGTTGTTAATTCACACAGCATTTCAAAACTCAAACATTGCATTAACACATTTCCTCACAGCATTTCCAATGGGTTTTTATTTTGATTGCTCTCTACTACTTACCCAGATTTTTCAGTAGGGACAGGGGAAGAATGAGGATGACAGACACCAGCAGCACTAAATAGTCACCGTTGAGATACCATTCTCTGTAGAAAAGAAGGTAATATTTCTAAGCATTTAAGTATTTAAAAATTATATCAGTTTAGTCTTCCCTCTTATCTTCTATGACATATGGCTCCTTAAAATAATGCACCACCTGATGCCACAAACGACAGCATTAAATCTCCTATATGGACCTAACACCCTACAATAGTTTTTTATCTCACCCCAAACCTGCATTGTGCCTTTCCTTTAGTGTCCTTTTATAAAAATAATAACATCTGGAAGTCAGAAGACAGAAAAGTAAATGATTGGTTAGAAAAAAGCCAAGTGGTATCAATCATGGAAAAATAGTTTTCTTAAGTGCTGGTTCCCAACTCTCCAGATGTGTTAGAATATTGCAGAGCCCCATCAGGGTTTCTATTTTTAATGGAAATAAAATTCTGTTGGGTGCCCTGTGGGAGTTAAAGAAAAACAGGTGAAGGCTGAAAGTAAGTCAGTAGCTCAAGCCCACTAGCTGAGAAAACTCCAACAAGCACTGGGATTCTATTGGAGGCACATTTAGTCCCTTTCAGTAGGGAAAACATGGTAAGAACTTCAGAAGCTTTTTCCTTCAGAACATTTTTGCCATTTTTTTCTGTAAGAAGCAGCAGCTATTTTTTCACAAAACATTTTTGAGCATTAGAAGATTAACATCTTTTTTGAAATAGATAAAAACAAAGTCCTACAGGACCATCCTATATGCTTTAAGCACTTAAAGTAACACTAAATTACATATTTATTCCCAAGTATTAATACTTCACATCCTATTATAATATCATTTAACAGCATTTATTTTAAAATGGACTGTATACTATTCAGGTAAACATAATTTAATTTGAAATTTGTATATTCAAACTCAGTTGCTGAATTATAGCCTTTTATATGGTAATGGAAATATGGAATAATTAACAGACTTGCTCTGGATTTACACAGTAAATGCAAAAATGATGTTGTCATCTCTTTTCCTCAGTTTTACCTGGGATAACTAGATGTAAAAAAGGAGCATTTTAGAAGCTTCAGATGTGTAGGATATTAACACCATACACCTTCTGTTGTTTTTTTTTTTTAATATAATAGACTTGTGGCAAATGTAAAAGAAATCACAACAAAGAAACTCCTTGCAGTTGGTACTATCACAAGAACATGCACTGCTATTGTGCATACCATAGAGAGGCCATCAGGACTTTCAGATAAAGGACTTCAAAGTTTTTCCATCCTGAAGAGTAAAGAATGGGATTGTGCAATTTTAAAATATAGCCATGTACTTTAGAAGTCGCTAAACAAATTTTAATGATGGAGCTAGTACTTCCTTACATTTTAGGCCCCAGGTTGCCAGAGCGGAATCCATGCCAATGGTAGCCACCCAGACTCCCCTAAGCAATGCATGGAGAGAGTCAGTTAAATGGGGTTCCCGATTGCCAGAGCACTGAGAAAATACTTAATCAGTGTACAGCTACCTCGTGCCAGCCAACAAGAAAACATTTAAGATACAGATCTCAATTTCTTAATTTCCTCTGCCAGATTTGCAGAGCAGCAGCTGTATCCAGTGAGATTCACAGATTTTAACTTTCTGTCTTGAATTGCAACCAGTTTTGAATTCTTTACTGAAGATGGGACAGTTAAAAATATTTGCCTCCGAGCCCCCTTCTAAATACTAGCTACTCTGGGGGCTCTCTTAAGAATCAAAAAATATGGACTTGAATTCAGCCAAAGGAGAGAAATTAAGCTTCCCAGCAAAGGATTTGTAAACACAACACTACTAAGTAAATAGGGTAGGTGCAGTATTTGAGTACACTAAAAAAAAAAAAAAAAAAAAAAAAAAAAAAAAAAAAAGAGGAAAAAACATGGCTAGCACTGTTATTGTGACAGTATCTATCAGCAAGCTGTATGCACATCACCAAATGGCTTGAACCCCTTGGGGAACATGGCAGAAAAATGCCTACCTTCTGAACTCAGGCTTAGGTGTAAGTTGGAGTCTTGAGCTGCTCAGCCCTCTCAAGACTGGGACACTTCAGGACAAGGCACAGAAGTACAACTCTGAAGAGTGAGATTTATAGCACTTAACTCTATCCATCTGAACTCAGGCATCTTGTTTTTACACACCCTTTCAATACAGAGTGCTACAATCAACTGTTCATTGGAGATGCACAAAAAGCGTCTAAGTCAGATGCACCGAACTGATCACTACAGATCACCCTTCTCCACTGATTGTACTAAGACTATTGTAATGATAAACTTAAAATATAGTTAGATAAAATGAATCCTCTTTTGAAAGGCAAGCAGGAAAGCCACTCTGGAGTCAAGGTATCTCCAGGACTAGATAGCAAGGCATCTACCACTCTAGTCTCAGGCATATAAACTGTGGTTTAGGCCAATGTTTAGTCTCTGTATCTTTTTGAGAACTGTTGCTTAAGACATTCTTTGCATAACTGCACCTTAGTCCTACATTAATCACTTGCCACAATATTAATACTAGAAAACCAGATTAACCAGAGCAAACCATTTTGAATGCAGTAAGAAAATAAAAAAAAAAAAACAACCAAAAAAACAACCATAATCACATTTATCTTTCCTTATCAAGTGTAGGTACTGACTGGTACAAACATTAACACTTACCTGATGTTTTTCACAGAACAGCTTTCTGCAATATGATGCAATACCTGTATTTTTCTACCCTTTTCCCAGGTCAGGCTGGATCTAAATGAAGTGAAGCACTCAGGGGAAGAGAAAACTTACTGTATCTCTGTCTGAATAAGAAGCTACCCTACGGTGTACCGAACATGGTCTTCATATAAAAATATATACAATCTCCATATTTGTTTCTCCTAATAGTTTCTCTGATGAGGAGTTCTAACACCTACCCTGTGGTCTCTTCGATGTTCATAAATGTCTTGATGACCAATGGTAACTCATATTTCACTATGAAGAGGTAGCTTGACATAGCTGTAGGTGAATAACATCATAGATCATTACAAATATAGAATATGCCACAAGATGCAAGAATCACATAACATGTTTCATAACTTCACTTGAACACAAGCAGTTAATGAACACATGTTGTGTGAGAAACAAGTCTCCAAGAATAAGCAGGGAACAATTATTATTGACAGTACAGATATCTTAAGACCTTGCACTCACCTCCAATGTTCTGCATTGTAATTGATCCAGAAGCAGCAAGTTTTCCAGCCATACCAAAAGCCTTCATTCCCAACTGTTCATACAATAAAGATCCTAAAGGAAAATACGATATCCCATTGGAAGGGTGTATTTCACAAAGATACCATAAGAAACAAATAGTACATATTTGTAAAATAGTAATTTGCCATACCTCCTTCATTGGCAGTCTTCAAAAGAAGATGCACTGAGTACAAAGAAAATATTGAGACAACCAGCAGGAGTATCCTGGCGAGAGAAAAGCATGCAAATTTGTAATAGCCATAAATGACTTACTGTAACACTATTAAATAAAGATGTATAAAATATAAACATTATCCATATTAAAACATTATATGGGAAAAAATGTAGATTCTCAGGTCAGTTTAGTGTTCTGAAAACCCAGTTATTGCCATGTGTAGAAAGGATTTTATACTAAATTGCATTTCAGAGGCACAGAAAGAAGTTCTAATGTAGGCTTGAACAACGATTCTATTCAGTCTAAAGAAGCATAATCATCACTAAGTGTCAGGCTATTATACTTGGCTACACAGATAATAAATAACTTACAAGTATCAGTGGGGATGTGTGCGGGTGGGGGGCCAGGGAAGGTTTGCATCCTTGTAAGAAACTGTATTTTTCCATCTTCCTATCCCTGTTTAACAGTGTGTCATGCACCTATCAAACATACAGTTGAGGCTAACTACAGCTCAAGTGAAGATTATCTCTTGGTCTTAAAAGAAATCAGCTTTTCAGCTTAAAGCTGTGCTATATCCTTTTTTTCATGTAAGGATGAAACTGCAAAAGCATTAAAGAATTGACTGAAAATTCAGACTCATTGAGAGCTGTATTTTCAAATGGGAATACACATCTATTGTCATTAAAAAAAATTATTTCCTCAAAAGTTAACTCTTCAGATGTGCTTACACGGGAATCGCTAGTGGCTTGTTTATCTTCCCCACAGCTTTTACAGGCAATGCTTATTATTTCCAGAAGCACATTTGCATCACCTAAAATTCGGATCTCTCAACAACAAATCTCTCCCACAACAAATGCACTTCCTGGAGTGGCACGCTAGGGGGGACTTCGCGGCTGCTGGAGAACACAGTGGAAAATTACAAAGCATTTAAAAAAAAAAAACAAACAAAAAAACCCCCTGGTCTTTCTTACTTTCTTATACCAATACAAGCATTTTGCTTAATAGGAAACCTGAGAATCAGCATATTAAAAATGGCTTTAAAAGGGCAAATTTAATTACCCAGTGTACATTTCCTTTTGTGTCATTTTTAATGTTGGCAAAGTTAGTAAATGCAGCACAAAGAACTGGAAACAAAAAGATCTGAGAAGACTCACAGATCTGTATAGGAAACTTACATTACTGTGCCAATTCAACACTAACACAAGCACACAAATAAACCTATTTCTGACAGGTAGAGATTAACTAGGATTTGACTCAGACATCAGGTAGAAACAGCACAGCTGAGATGTGCCAGGATTACACTACTTTAAAACAGTGCAGACCCTGTACTTTTCAGTCCTAACCTAGAATAGCTGCCTACAGCATAGACAAGATCAGTCAGCAAACTCATCTTGAAGCTCACTCTGTTTCTGGCCTCCAGACCATTCTATTAATTTATTTAGTGCTGACATAAGTGACAAGTCACAGCACTTATATAAGTGCCTCCATAGTCTTCGAAGAACTTACTGCCTTAATCAACTGCATCTGGATCTGATTCTGTAACCTAGTTATTAAGGGATGCCTGTAATGCCCTCACTGTCATCATAAATCCTCAGTATCATCTGTAATTAACTGCTTTCCTGCCTCAGAACTGTATGATCTACAAGTTTTGAAAGGTAACAAGCTAGCTTGCCTTTGAAACAGCACTAATGCAAATAGATCTGAATGCAGTATCTGGAAATAAAAATCAACTAAATTGCCTCAGCACCAGATAGTTAAATTGACAATTTTGAACATTTTTTTCCTCAGAAAAAGAGGACCCCATGTCTGTTCAAATAGCTAACCTTAAATTCTCTTTCTTCCTCTCCTCAGAGACATTCTAATGTACATTACACTGATTATCTTTCATGTGTTCTGCGTAACATCTTTAGAGCATGAAACTCATGTACACAGAGCTGAAGCATCTCTTCTAGATTTGTGCTAAATTGTTCATTCAGTTTAGCATCATCTAAGCAAGTGAAAATCTTAGTAAACGATTAACAAATCATCAAATACTTAAAGTCCTTTAGGTCAGAACTTTACACGTTGGTAGTTTCCTCGGGAAACTTGAGCATCACCTGATACACTGTGAAACATCTGGAAGTAAATCTGACCTACTTTCTGGAAATCTGGCAGCAGAGTCAGGGAAATTTTGAACTAAACATTGCTTTTTACATGTTCTTGAACATTTAGCACATTCATCTATTTCCAGAATAAAAACACAATGTTCCTTTAAACATATCCATGGATACTCATTTGCAGTCAAGTCACTGCATCTTGTGTGAGCTGAACTGCATCCAATACATGAAAAATGTACTTTCCCAAGGCATTTAAAAGCACTGTACATAACTGTGTCCTTATGTTGTTTTCATTTACATTATTGTAGTTCTGTCCTACACCTCAAAGCTTTTGCCACTGTAGACAGGCCAATAAGGATATGCTGGTTATTCCACATCCCTCCCTTGCAGGCAGACAAAAATTTTTACAGGTGTAACTGAAACCATATCCCTGAATTGAGTGAAAGCATAGCAACAAAACAGACTTCTTTATTGGTTAAGAACATTGTAACTCTGTAGGCACAATAATGTCAGTTGAGAAAAGCGAGACCACATCCCTGACTGGGACTTGGATAATAGAACTTTCAGGGGAAGCCTATCATTTCATTCATGAAGAAACTACAGCTAAGTCAAGTAAAATTCACTGTAAAATGTTTTTGAGGGTTGCAGAACTTGCAATGAATCTGTTAAATTTTTGCAGGTTCATATAACAATCCTTAAATTTAAAATAAATCCTAAAATTCAATTCTGCATCTATGAAAATGACTGGGTATTTTCTAGGCATCATAGTCTCACACCAAGTATTTTTCTATTATGAATTACACACCAGAAAGATGGGGTTTTTTTGATGAATCAAAAGATACTTACACAAAAAGAGCAATTCCAGTGTTAGCCATGGCAAAAGAAAGACCAAGGATGCCACTACCCACAATAGCATTGCTCAGATTAAATACTGACATTCCGAAGGAAGTAGTACCCGGATGCTGAGGAAAGGGAGATAGGTAATAATTAATAGAAAGTTATTACTTATCTCAGAATTAAAATAAACAAATTTGGCAGTACGTTTTTGTTTGTTTGTTTATTTGGAACGTCATTGCTGGGTACTTACATACTGAGTTTCATATTTCTTCTTTCCAAGGTTGGAGTCGAGCAAGAAATTTTGGTTTTCGGGGTCAATATCCGCATAGTGGCTGCAAAACAACATTGCATCATTAGTGACTCTTACAGGCAACTTGCAAATTCACTTCCCGACCAGCATTTCCAATCCATTTCAAAGGGAAAAGGAAAACCCGATGGAATAACCCCGAAAGAACCACCCCGCCTGCCACCGTGTCGGCGCGCGGAGCGTCACGCCCGTCTCCGGCTGCAGTGATGCCCGTGTTTCCGTACGGATTGCTGACAGACACGCGGCACCGCCGGGTCCCCGGAGCCCGCTCACCTCTTCATGGCAGCCGGCTTGGTGGGGTAGGGGTAGCTGAAGTCGTTGCTGTTGGAGCTGTAGCTGCTGCTGTCCTCGTCGGGCGAGATGTTGAACTTGCCCATCTCGGCGCTGCTCATGCTGGCGGGGCGGGGGTCGGGGCTCGGCCGCTCTTTTGTCCTTGCCGGCGGGACTCGCCGCGCCTGCGGAGGGGGCGGGAGGCGACGTCAGTGCCGCAGCGGGCGCGCGGCCGTCACGTGGCCCCGCNCCCGATAGCGGAGAGCAGACTGATGCAACACCGATCGGCGATTGTCACATCGGCTGCCGAAGCCTCCCGCCCCGCGGCTGTCCCTCCCTGTGTTTACCTCCCTCCACCCCGCCGGCGACACCGCGCGACCCGGCGTTTTCAATGGAAAAACGCAAACCGGTCGCGGGACTGTGTCGCACCGCAGTCGGTTTGCGGGTTTGCCGCCTTTCCGGGACGCAGCGGCGGCGCGTCCCTACGCGCGTCTCGGCGGAGCCCGGCGGGCTCTTGGCGACAAGCCGGGGCGCTGCCGCCGGACAAAGGCGCGAAGGACGAGCCGCGCGCCGTCCGAAAAGTCGCCCCGTTCCTCCTGGCGGCCCGGTAATAGCCAGCCCCTGCCGTACCTTCTCCGCAAGAGCTTGAAAGCGAGGGTTTCTCCTGAAGCCTCTGAATAACAGGAGTTCCTCCTGTCTCCGCTGCTACTTCTTGCAAGGGAAAAAAAAAACCCTTAACTATGAAATGTCAGCGAAAACAAGCCCCTAGATAAATAAAGGTAGGAAAAAAAAATCACATAAAAAAGTCAGAAGTATCAAAAGCAAAGAAAATATCCCGTCTGTCCCGTTCCGTCGTCGCTCCCTGTCTGACGGCCCCCTCGGGACGCCGCCGCTCTTCAGGCAGGAATGTGGGCGTGTCATGGCAGGGGCGCGGCTGTTACCCGCTGCCGCGCCGCCCCTCACCCTGTCCGACTGACCCCCTGCTCGGACAGGGGCTGGAGGGGCATGGGGGGCGGGCGGCGTCCCCGACTGAGGACTGGCACCCGTTTACCGGCGTGCTCCCGGCGGGGGTCGAGAGCGCGGCCGCTGGCACACGAGCCAAGCAGCTCTCCAGTGTTTACACTGGGGCACTGGTTTACACGGCGGAGACAGGACCCTGCGGTGCTTGTCAAGAGCGCCCTGCCTGAGAGGCGCTTCTGCCGGCCCAGTGCAGCATCTGCAGCGTGACTGCAGCACCCGGTGGCTACCGGTTCACCCAGGACGTGCCTCCCTCTTCCCACCCCGCGCCTGCCTCCGACCTCTGGCGTCTCCCAGTAGCTGGGTGCGTGGCATGGGATGAGGTGCCACTGACCCATCATAGCTCCTCTCCGCAGTCACTCCCTATTTTTAACACCTGCAGCAGCGCACATGCAAGTCCGGACCCAGAGGGCAGCCGACAGACTCCCCCCGAACGTTTCCTTCCGGAAGTGAACCGGAACGACAGACACCCCCCCAGTGATGTGATTCACGATAAACCCCCTGTAGGGAAGAGAGGGGGAAACAGAACATCCTGCTTCCTCTTCCTCAGGTAATCATTCCAGAAGATTTGGAGAGCTTTGCTGCTCGGCCCTCCGTGGAAGTGGGCGGCAGGGCTTTACTGTCCGCCGCAGCTCCTCACACGCACGGCTCAAGGACAGCTCCGAAGGAGGCTTCACAGAGATAGCTGGGGCCCACTTGGCTGCTGTCTCTAGAGGGACAGGGGGTTGCAAAGCTGCCTCCCCAACTCCTGTCCTGGCGGCAGCAGCGCACTCTCAGGCCAGGCTGGTGCTGCCAGCCTCGAGTGTGGAGGATGCCCTGCAACCGAGTCGTTTGACCCTCCTGCGTTATCGCCCTCGCTCCCTTCTTCTGCAGCATCGAGAGCTCGTGCAGGGTGCGAGGGGTGGCTGTCTGTCTGCTGTCCCGGGGCAGTGGCGGCGGCCGGGACACGAGAGCAGTTCGCACCGTCGAGGGACAACGAATCCCTTACCACTATTCCCGCGCCTGGGCCCACTGCAGTGCCCGCGGCTCTCACGGAGACACGAAGCTCCGAAGGACTGAGACAGGAGGGAGGACGGTGGCTCTGCCCCGCGACTCTCGCCGGAGCAGGCGGGCGGGAAACAGGCGGAAAGGCGCCGGGCGGCGCGAGGCGGCGGCACCCGCCGCCACCGCAGCCGAAGATTCTGGACCGCCCCCACAGACGCCGGGATGGAGGGCGGGAGTGGAAGCCGGGAAGGGGCGGGGAACGGCGAGGGCACGCGCAGGAGATGCAGGAGCCGAAAATTTTCCATCACTGCAGTCGCCCCCCCGCCCCCATCCGGCGGTACGTCACGAGCCCCCCGCAGCCCGGCGGGGCGGGACTGGGCGGGATACACTGCGTCGCTTTCCCGCGCGGCCCCGAGGCGCAGAGGGGCGGCGGCGGCGCACCTGCTTCCGCGGGAGCGGCGCTTGAAATGACCCCGGAGCGCAGCTCGGGGCGGTCCGGGCTGCAGCCGGCTCCTGCCTTGCCCTGCCGGTGCAGGGCGCCCGCCTTTACCCCGTCTGCGGGCGCGGCGGAGCGCGACTGGGGGTGCCTGTGGCGGTGAGGGGTGGTAAAGTCACCCCAGGAGTGCCAGTCCACGGCGTTTTCGGTCCTCTGAAAGTCTGACTGCATAACGGGCAATTTGCAAAGGCTTCGGCGACCTAACGGGTTAAATCGAAAGGCTGCATCGCTCGCCTTCACAGCGCAGTCACAGCGATACATAAATAAGCACTACTGCGGGGAAGGCACGGCGAATTCTTCTTCCAGTGGGAATAGTGAATGCCTGGTGCCTTTTCCAGTCAGTCTCATTCTTCGGGTGTCAGCAGTTCTGTGAAACAGTGTACATGACAGAGGTCAAGGTGACCTGTTTGTTGTGGGTTTTGCCAGCGTGGCAACAGACGTAATGACGTATTCGTAACGTTTTTGGACTATCATCCGTTTCAAGGCAAGCGCACAGATTCTGTGCCCGGTGAAGTATCCCACATGTGCCTGATAAATACAACATCCATCTTTATTGATGTGATTTGGTTGTCGTGGACAGTAGAGCTTTTTAAAATGTTTAAACCAGATTTTTTAGCGAAGTAAAAGTTTTGCTCTACAAGTGCTTGATTTGTTTTGTTGTTTTGTTGTTTGTTTTTTTTTTTAATAGAACTGTCCTCATTTTGTATGGAAAACGATGACGAGGCTTAGTTGCTCATTTATGAGATGAAAGATTGGTAAAATGCATTCAGGAAGAAAAACTGCTGTATTTCTAATGGCCTCATTACTGGAACTCTGCAACATGTGAGTGCAATCTGCACTGCTCCAGAATATCGAGTCTTTAAAATTTTACCCGTGCAGTCTGTTTGCTGGTTCAAATGATCTGCTTTTTTCAAGTGGTTTTATGTAATGCCTCACTGATTGAATTATAATTTTCCTGACTTTGTAATTGCCAAGAATGTCCTTGGCAAAACATACATAGAATATATTTCATCCAATTTTGAAATGTATTTTGTAATCCAAATAATAAAAGTTAATATTCATCAGTTCCTCCCACCATAGTTTCAACGATTCATTTGTTTTCATTGTCATGCTTTTCTTTCTCTGTTTTTTAAAGTGTTCTTTTGTTCTTTTTTCCACTTTCCTTTTTGGAAATTTTTATACCTTCCATTTGTTTGCTTTTTATTTTGTTCTTTTGCGTGCCTTTACACATTGGAAGCTTCCTTACAAAGTTTGAGCATTTAGGATAGTTAAGAATGAACTTTTAAACTTTTAATATGGAGATTCTGTCCCTGCTTTACCTTTTAAGGCTGTTGTAAAAGAAACTGTTAGTTAGTTGTTAGTTAGGTGTTGTAAAAATTGAATTGTGTTCAGTGACACAGGAAGAAATTAACTAGAGTTTTCAATTTATTATATGGGGAGGTAATGGGGGTTTTGTAGCTGAAAAACTATCTGCTGTGTGCTTCTAAATGTCAGTTTGCAGTGGAGACCTATCTGCAGATTCACACCTCACTGTAACATCACCTTCCATTCTTCAACATGTGAATTATTTCTTTTAAAATTTAATTATTTGTTTTCGTATTTAGAAAAAGAACTAGCTTGCAAGTGCTCTTTTTTTTTTTTTGTTGTTGTTGTTTTGGTTTGGTTTGGTTTTGGGGGATTTTTTGCTTGTGTTTTAGCAAATAAAAGGCCTTTATAATATGAGAGGTTTTTTCCATGCTATTTCTTTCTACATATATAAATAAATCTTGAGAGATACCATAAAACTATCTGTAACACACACCCAGTAGGGTCATTTATGTTTATGGTATGCATGGAAAAGTTATGTGTACAGTAATACTGTAAAAGTCAAGTCCTTTCACAGGGTTTTTAGATGATACTTCCTAAATTGCCCAAAGGATATCTAATAAAATATGTAATGTGTCAAAGCACTCTGTACTGGTAGCTACATAACATTCATTTTGTCTGTGCCTAGTATGAATAATATAAAAATCCCAACAGAGCAGGGATCTGTATCGGGTGAAATGGAGAACAGTAACAGAGACCTGAGAGCTGTGTTGTGTCCTGAATGAAGTGTCTGTATGACTGCCTACATGACAGATGTGGTCTGTCATGAGGAAGAGCTGGAAGTATGGGTGAGTGGGGAAAACAAGGATTCATGGTTTTGCTGTGTAGACTCAGTGGTCCATAAAGATGCAGGCAGGGCTAATGGGTTCCACCATCCTTCCAACCAGTTTGGTTCATGATTCTTACCTCACATGGACTGCCTGTGGCATGCGATTAATGAAATTACAGGTTCTGATTATATGCTTTCTTAAACAAAACTTCCACTGGAGCCAAGAGGTATTACGAGTGCATAAGGAATGCAGGATTGCATATCCTGCCTCTTGGGTTTTCTGATGGTGTGTTGGAGTTACATATTAAACTTGGTTTAAGCCTTAATTTTTTCCCTCTGTGTTTATTCTAGCCTAGTTTCAGTTTTGCAATATGAAAACAACAAAATCACTGTGTTAAGAGGATAAGCAGCAGTATTCTTTCAAGAAAAATAATACATTTACTATAATTATAACTTGGATTTAAGCCAAAAATAGGGAGAGATTCTGAGTTTTAAAACTATCAGATTATGCTGTTATACTGCAATAAACTCAAAACAGTGAGAGCTGCATGAGATACGTAGTACTAATCATCTCAAAGAAATTGTCAGCCTTAAATGGACATTGCCAGCTGCTATAAAAATAGTTTTTTCTTTATATTTTCAATTCTGTAACATTTTTAGGAATTTTAAAAATAGTGTTTCTCTGTTAATCTTGATTCATCTTTTCCACTCAGCAAACTCTGATGTTTTTTTTCCTGTGTGAAATTCACATCAGTTTTTAAGGTTGTGATATTTTGGTTTTGTGTTTGTTTGTTTGTTTTTGTTTTGTATAGTACAATTCTAGAAAAGCTTTGGAAATGGTATTTGTTAATTAACTGAAACTCTTGTAATTTTCAAGAAGCCATTCCACATATTTTTTTTAGATTCTTACAGGAATAAGAGCAACTATTTTTGTTCTTTTACCGTTTGCTGGTGGCAGAGTGTGTAATTTAAGATATACATTTGGATTCCCAGAGGTGTTATTGCCATTATTACAGCAGTCTGTGCATCTCTATCACTTATTATGTCAGCAGATCTTTGAGGACATTGTTCGTCAACCAAATAATGCTTCACATCTTTGGAGAGTCACTCGCATTTTTGTGGCTCCCTTAAAAATAGTGTAAGTTTAAGAAGTTAGATGACGTTATCTGGACATGCTGCTGTGAAAGAGATGTATGCAGAAGGGAACAAAACTGGAACAACTGTATAGTTATGAAGAGGTTTCTGTACTTTACCAGACAGAATAATTGTGTATGAAGTGATATGGCAAGAAAAAGGCCAGTTAGGGCAGGAGTTCAACAAGTGCTGTAGTTTGATTGATAACAGAGCCCCAGTGGACCAAGAAAATGGTTTGTATTTCTCACTTTGTATTTCTTGTCAAAAATACCATGACAACAGGTAGCAATCAAAACATATTACAACTGGAGCTCTAGTCTGTAAATTCATGTGTGTAACTTAGTATGCATTAATCTTGTTTTGGTAAAATCACTGCTATTCCTAAACATCTTGAGGACTGGATCCTACTTTGTGGTAGACAACCATTACCTAGTGAACTTAAAACGCAGCTTTTTATCTCCAGTGCATAAAGCACAAGAATCGTTATTTATGGTATCACAGTAGGTCCCTAAAATCTGATACTTTGTGTCTGACAGCAGCCAATAGAGGATTTTTTCACGTCAAAGGTAGGAAAGAGAATAGGACCATGCAGTTGAATGTTAGAGCAATCTGATGTTTAGAATTTGGGATTTACTGGACCAAAGGTTGTATCCTTGTGTTTGTATTTCATAGTTTCTAGTACTCATCTCCATGAAGTTGTTGAATCACTTTTGAACCCATGTTTGATATTTGTCATAAGCAGTGACAAAGCTTACTTAGGCATTTACAAAACCTTCTTCCATTTTTAATTTTTTTCCCCCAGACTTCTTCCTGGTCAGTTCATTTGAGATCCCAATGTTTTGCATGGTAATAATTGGGTTTTATACACCTTTATTCTACATTGTATGGTTGTCTTTCTTGAAGCCAAAGAGTCCTAGTCAATCTGAGAGAAACTATAATCAGTCTTCGGTTCCCTTGGATTCCTGTCACAGAGAAAATGAAGATTGTTCAAGATGTTACAGGTGATTTCTCCCTTGTTAGAGAACAAAATCTAGGCCTGGAGTCTTTCATAAAATCATAGCAAGCAGCTTTTACCTTGACTTTTTTTGCAGTTGTTTTATATTCATGTTGATGTGTGTTCTTCTGCATGTTCTGAGGAAGGTCTTCTCCCTCACATTTTTAGAGCATTTGCTGTAGGTCTGAGTATTCTAAGTTGGCTGGTGTCCATATGTAGAAAATATGTAGTCATTTATTTTTTATTTTTGAAAGATGGTTTTTAGTTGTGAATAATTATCACTCAAATTTATAAACCTATTTCTTGTGGGAAGAAAAATCACTCTTCTACCTAATTGTGTACAGTTTTTTGGTGAATAAATTGGACATCTTTAATTTAGTTGAAGAAATCTTCAATGATCAATTCCTGGCAAAAATTAGGAATGGTTAAATAACCTTGTTTATACACTCTTCCTTGTACACAAAGAGAAGATTTGAAATAAATTAGTGAAAAATATTATTACATAAATTCTGTATGGTGGTAATGACATTTTTGTTTATATACATACCAGAGAATTGATGTGCTTGTAAAGACATCCCCCTCCTGTTTATCTCCTATATGCAGAGTACTTTTACAGACTAAGGAGGTGCTGAGTCACACTTTCACCAAATGATTGGCAGCCCTGTTTCTACGAAGACTGGTTGACTTTCTCGCCTGCGTATCAGGCAAGGAGTGTAACGCCCCTTACTTAGGAAATGAAAGTATGACACAACGTTATAACTGACCTCATTGAAAATTCTATAAGCAGCTGAATGGAAATATGTTTAGCCAGCCATGTAGGGCAAATCAAAATCTATCCACATTAGATTATTTACTGGCAGTAATGATTCACTATTAAATAAAGTAATATAGTAGTATTCATTTCAGTGTGCTGAACTGGCAATTTTGCTGTGCAGTTATTCAGAGGAAATTGTGTCTGAATATATGAGTAGTAATAGATCTGAGAGAGAGACATGGAGCTCTCTGTTGGTAATGTTTCCTGAGCTTGGAAAGATATGTATATAACTATAGTAATTAAATCTAAGCCTAAATAATCTACAGTTTATAATACCAATATATAATTTGGTATTTAATAGTTTGTGAGTCCAAAATACATTACAAGAAGCTGTAAATATTGTCTTCCTCTTTAAAAATGTAGGAATATTTTGTTGTGGAACCATTTATTTCCCCTTGGTATATGGTGTTTTAAATCAGCTTTTCTTTGAATGTACATACTTGGAGTATGACAAGCAGAATCAAGTTTACATTTACAGAAATATCTGCAGTTATTACTTGCTTTAAAATCCTTTAAGTAGCTAGCTAGTTTATGTTGCTCTTAGAACAGAATTATTCCATAAACAGCACAGCTCTTCGTGTTTCATTTAGCCATCCATTTGCTTTTTTTTGTTAAATGTATAAATCTTTTAACAGAGATAGGCATTTACCTTTAACCAATAACAATCTTACTGTCATTTGGCATGTAAATGCACATTTTTTTGATGTTTATTGTACTCCTGTGGTATCCCATAAAACGTTTTGTCATGGCATTCAACTGGGGAAGAGTGACTGCACTTACTCTGTTGCTGCTGTGGAAGTGCTTATTACATCACTCTTCTGATGACCTTCTTTGGATTGCGAACAGATTATGATATGATTCAGGTCATTTGGATTTTCTTGTATCCCACAGGTACCTCACTTGCCATGATAGCGAGACTTCACTATGTGGGAAACTTACTCATCTGAATAGTCAAATAGTCTTCGGGTACATGATTTTGTTCATGTACTACAGGTTTTTGTGCAACTAGATTTGATAGATTTCATGTCGCTGTATTTGTGATGGAGTATGTTGAAATAATGTCCCTGGAATTTGACATAGATTTTGACATGCCATGCTAAGAGACACTACATATTCCTTCTGGTATGACATCAAAAAGTAACTAAATTGTACAAACTATCTGAAGAATTTTAAAATACAGATGGTTCTATAAATAGCTAGCATGTACAGAATACATAACAATGGGTTTTTTAGTTTAACTCATGATTGGCACATGTGTGGAACAACATATAAATGATGCTACCTCAAATTAAGAAACATAGAAAATCTAGATCACAAAGTCTCCTTTTCATTCCACATACAGACTTGCACAGGTAAACACATACAGAAAAGCTTAAGGATGTGATACTGGCTTCTGTTAATGAATAAGGAAGTACAGGAAGAAATAAAATCTCTTCATCAGAAAATTAACATCATTTAAAATACAATATAGTTAAATATTTTTTAAGTAGGTGCACTAATTAATATAAAAATAGGTAATATATTTAAAAAGAGAAACATGGTTTTAGTGGAACTTTGGAGTCAATTGTGGCTAGTGAATGCTATTATGATACACAATTTGTTCCTTTCTGTTCTGATTGCCACTGACATTTTTAATGTCATGTTAGTTTACAGGATTCCTCATGGCCGTGATCTAATTTGATACGATTTTCTGGTTAACAGTCTGAAATGGAAAAGTCTCACGGAGAAACAAAATTGTTGAGATAACATTAAAAAAATTCTACAGGATGAAAAAAATGTAGGTTAATTATTATATCAGTGTACTAGACATACCCACCATTTATGTCTTTTCTCCCAGACTTTATATTCTTTGTTTTAATATCATTGGAATTGTATGTAACAAATACCATTTGTGGTCAAATAGGAACTTGGTCACCTTGACTGTGACCAAAATGACCTCAGAAAGCATAAAAATTTGGAATTTTTTCCTCTTACAGGTTTGTAGGACAATATCACTGTAGAGAGAATAACTGACCTAAGGAAAGCCCTACAAACATGTAGAAAATTAAACAGAACTGGCAGTGTTTCTTTTCCACCCCTCTCCATCTAGTTTCCCTACATGTAGGCAAGTAATATTTTGTTCTGTTGTTCTTTGTCTTCTTCACTTCTTTCATTCTGCTTCAGGTGCAGGACCGTTAGTCCTCAGATCAGACTGGCACATTGCCAAACCTTAATGGAACCAAAGCAGAAAAACTGCTTCGTAGTTTTTTGTAGATTTTATGAATAGTTTTGAAATGAACCTATAGGAAGGCTTGACAAAAAAAAGTCAGGAAAGAGGTGGAGAAAGGCTTGTTAGGAGTCACAGAGATGTTAGGAGTCACAGAGATGTTAGAAACTCATCTAGAGACCAGATCGTCACTTTGTTCACTAAATTTCCATTGAGATCTTGTCGTGGGCCCCATACTGCAGTACACCCTAGGTTGAGTTCTCTCCTGCATGCGTATAATCTTGTTGCATGTGTATAAGCTTGTTGCAAAATGATTGTACACCATCTTCCCAAAAATTGAAGGACCATTGAGTGTAAGACTACCTGTGACTGACACAAATCCCATTTGGGCTCATTATTCACATATTCCCAATGGTCCTTAAGGTCCTTGCAACATAGAATGGGCCATACCTCTGCATACACCTTGTTCTGTCAGTCCTTTGCTGTTGTAACAAAATCCCTCCAAGACATGGGAAGAAGAAGCACCGGGTAGGAGCTGGGTGCTGACTGGCCATGAGCTAGTATCAGAGTCAGGATACTGGCACTTTGCTTGAGAGTTGGCTCCTATAAGAAACCCCTCTCTGTAGGTAAATGTGTAGTGAAATCTGTGTTTTCTATAGGCTGTACTGCCCAGCTTCCTTGGAACTCCCACCCACACCCTGCCTGGACATCCCATTATTGCTTGTGTGGTCGTGTATGTGGGTCTGCGTCCAGCTGTCTCTTGCAGTGCGGATTTGCTGGCTGCCTTCCTGGCGGGCCCTTTTACCTACACTATAGGCAGCCTTGCATCCAACCCTGTTTCCTGACTGGACCTTGAACTCACATGATAGCCAGCCTTGGCCCTGGTGCTCTTCTGCAGGAACACCTGGCTGCACCCCCTGGATGGACCATGGACCTGGTTCAACACCAGGTGTCTGGGTCTGTTGGTGAACTGTGATCCTACTGTCCGGGACTGCCCTGCTGCTGGGGTGCTGGTGTTCTCTGCCTGCCTGTCTTGGGGTTCCCACAAGCTTCTAGCTCATTGTCCCTTGTGGCAAAATGTTTCTGTCTCGTTTCTTGATAGTGCCTAACTTCATTGACCAACTTGGCAAAAGCATAGCCTCAGACCCAGCTTCTGATCCTCATGATATAGGAACATTTTCACTCCTAGACAGATGGTACAGCTGCATGCTACCTGGCTGTATCTTTCATGACAACTTTCAGTACATGCAGCAGAAATAAATGTTTTTTTCCAAAATTTTATAGCATTTCAAGATACCTTTTATTGCTGTAGGGATTTTGTATTTACATAGTAGTGTGTTGCTCATAGTCAAAGACTTTCACTAAATATTTAGCCCCAAACCCTGCAGTTATTAAGAGAAACGTGTGTGACTCTCTCTGTGTGAAGTCACAAGCTTTTGCAGGTAAACAAAATACTTTCTTACTCAGTGCTACATTTGCAAAAAAAATTAAGTAAGTCTGAATCTCCAGCTGCTTTTGATGAAGATGATATGGTAGTAGATTATGTTGATCTATTTTTGGATGCATACATCAGTTAATAGGTTTCTATGTGAGCATCTAGACCCAGCATTGAGGAAATAGTCTTTGCATATTAAAGTATAGCTGTTAGTCTTTCCAAACAATCATAAATCAAACACAAGCTAAAAGTATTGAAGAATAGTAAGGTGTTACATTTGTTTTCAGAGTGAAAGACAGGCCAGTACATGTATTGTAACATCTTATTTCAAGGTTTTTTTCCCCTTATTACTGAACAAATTAAAGAGGGAGAATTCTACTTCAAAGAATTAACAGTATTATGCAAACACTTTTATTTTTAAAGCACATAGGGTTGAAGAAATTTAAAATATTGTCTTATCAGGTTTTATGGTTATGTACACAAAAATAGATAAATAAACACTACCATATGTAGATGATCATTGCTGTATTAGACCATATAATTATTAAAATAATATTTCAGTGGTAGAAGTTACAGATATTCTTGTTTTTATGTGCCTGTAACATGTGTGCAGCTGCAGTAACCAATCTGTGATTCTTTTAACTTTATCAGAACTTGTATGACTAATTTAGCCTTTTATCTATCTGTGGATAATCATGTAGAAGCTAGGCACAGAGGAATGCCGAACAGATAATATAATTGGAAATGTAAATCTGAGTGGGCAGGCATTTGGATTTCCTTCAGTCAGTTCTTCCTAGCTACTGTCTTTGAAGCTGTAATCCTTCTGAACCAAGCAAGGTCTCAGGTTCCAAACACACATTAATGTCATGATAAGAAACTTGCTGTGGAGAGGTTGTGTTGCACTGGGGTATTACTGCTTCCACAGCCAAACTGGCTGGGAAGTTTCCTCACTTTTTTCATTACAAAGTCAATAGCTTTCCAGGATAATTTTGAACAACACAAGATGTTTAGCATGAAATGCATAAAGAAAGGTCACATATCTTTCATCAACGTCAGCTCTGGGAAGAGTATCTTTTGCTAAATTTGTGATCAGAAACATCTGGTTAGTGGTAAGTGTTCTTGCAGCTGGGCTGAGTAGATACACGGTGTCTTCAGGGGTGCAAATGATGGGAAGAGAAGACACAAAGGATGATGGGATCTGCTTTTCTTTTTTTATGGTTTGACTTCATTCAGTGGGGCGTATCTGTGGAGCCAGCATGTTCCTCACAGGAATACAGATACTAGGAATAGGACCCGAGTTCATATTTTGTCATACCTAGTTCTGGGTAAAGCATTTTAAACTTATTTTTCAGTTTAAATACTCGAATACAAATATTACTTTCTTTAAAACTACTGAAGCTGCAAGAGGATGAAGACTAACAGAACTCTGTTTTCTTCTGACAATTGAACAAGTGTTGCTCATGCCATCCAAGTTTAAAGATGAAGTGTAAGAGCTCTCAAATTTAATTTTTTTCTAATAATTTTCATTAATTTCTATGATCAGACAGTGTTAATACTGTGCCTAAAAATACAGGCAAATAGTGTAAAAGTTTCCCGAGATGAGCTGACATAGGCTTTCATAACAACATATGCATTCTTAAGTGTAGTATTTCACTGTTCTTCAGGCCTATCAATAAAACAATATGTGGGCAGTAAGTGATGGTCTCATCTTTATCATTTTATAAATTTATTTTCAAAGGAAATGAAACATTAAATAACTAACCTTTGGTCTTCCTATACTGTTTCTGATCTTCATGGTAGTATATTATTGAAGAAGATATTCCATATTTCAGATGTAGTAAATAGTTATGGTGAAATTTTGAGTTTATGTGGTTTAAGTTACACAGGAGCTTGGTCAACCAATTAGTCTTCTTTTTTTTTTTCTTTTTTGCATATGCAAATCTGAAATTCTAACTCCATTAACTCCATTTTGGTGGTCCTTCCTTCCTTCCTTCCTTCCTTCCTTCCTTCCCTCCTTCCTTCCTCCTGACTCTTAAACATATTTTCCACTGTGTACATCTTACAGACTTTTGTTTCAATGCCCAGCTTGAATGTTTATCAAAATCACACGGTAAAATTTGTCCTTCACAGTTGCAAAGCATGACATACTCTTATGGGGTGGTTCTCTCAGAAGCTAACAGTTGTGTAAATGAGGTGCAGATGTTGACCATCATCGAATGCTACCATACAAGGTGAATACAAGGTGCAAGGCAGAGTTCATACTGAGGCATATTTTTTGCTAATAGATGCTTATTGTCTGTAGCTGATCACAGACTTTATTTCAAACTGTCTGTGCAATCCTTCCTCTAATCAAAAAGCCTGATTGTGACTTCCTGTGCATATGCACACGTGAATGAAATCAGTGACAGAGATGTTCTTTCTGTATAAGAGAAGTGTTTGACACAAGGCTTTGACTTCTTTTCTTCTGCCAAATTTGACCATACCAGAATATATTTTCCCAGATTTTCAACATAATTCAGTTAAAACCCTGGTTAGAATTTTATCTAGATGAATTAAAAAAAATTAAAAAGTGGGAACACCGAGTCTGGAGTCCAAAGAGACAGGTTCTGGTTAATTGGAAGCCTAAGGATCCAGTCTCCTTCCTTTGGTGGGTGGTAGTAAAATAGTTATAAAAATTAATCTAACTCTGTAGCTAAAAATCATCAGTGGGGAAAACTGTTACTTTGAAGAATGAGGTAAATACTTTATCCTAAAATGTTATGTCTGTGGACGGAATAGTTATTTTGCTAAATCTTGTTGATTATTTTGTCTTTGAAGCAAGTTCTTATAGGTCTTTACTGTAATATTCATATACAGCTATTAGGCATTAACAGTCATGAATGTCGTGAACAATCACCTCGTTACTATTTCCTCTCTTTGTTTTTTTTTTTATTAAAAAAATTATTCTTTCCTAAGAAGGAGTCATATTTCTACTTCCTACCTTTTTCACAGGCATGTTTCCCTTTTTTTTTTTTAACTTAGAGGTAGGACTTTTCAGTTGGGAAGTATTAGATTAACAGTTTAACTTAAACATACACTGAAAAAGAAGGCTCCAAATGTGCAGAAATGTTTGTATTTTGCTTCTAGAGCAATTAAAAGGTTTTATTGAAAGTTGCATTAAAGGAGTCATAGAAAACAAAGTAGCTCTTAAAAGACATCAAGTTCATCCTCTGTTCTGAGAACACAGATGACTAAATCATTCTTGGCAGAGATTAGTCTGGTTCTTCTTTTGTTGTAATTTAAATCCACTACTGTCTGGTCTCTGCAGTCACCTTTTACACATCTGAAGACCATTATCATGTCTCCCCACAGCTACATCACATTTGTACGTGGTAAAGAATCTGGTCCTTTCCATGTTTCCCACACTCAGGGAACTCCCCCTGTTTTCCTCTGTTCTCTAACCATTTGATTCCCATCACACCTGGAAATAATGCTTCAGACTGAAGACAGTACTCTGTCTGAACAAAGTCCTTCTACTGACCCTTTCTGAGGATGATATTTATTTTTCTTGCAAACTTTTAGCATTGGTCTTCTGTGACCCATTGCCATCTCTGATCCCATTTCTAGAACTGCTGTCCATTCTTCCCCATGTTATATTTGTTCAATCAGGTATTCCCAAGTGCTATGCTTTGCATTTGTCTGTAGTGAAACACATTTCATTTGTTTAATGACCACATGCATCTTATTTTGGTAATGCATCCTCTCTGTTTCTTCAGTTCATCCTTCTGAACTTAAATCCTATGGTTTGAATAGGTCTTACAGCTTTTCCAAGCACTGCATTCTTTGCATACCTGATATGAGTGCTGCTAATTCCATTGTGCAAACCATTAATGAAAACACTGAAAGTGCCGTATGTGGTACAAGTACAGTAAAATGTAATGGGCATGGAATGTCCTAGTCGGTGACTCTTCATTACTGCAGCTCACAGACAGGTGTGGTGTGGACAGATGGTTATTCTACTGATGGGCTATGACTTGAGCAAACAATCCAGATCTGGGGAGGTCTGAGTCTTTTCAGCAGCAGTGCTGATGAGGGTCCCCATAAAGCCCAAAGCCAAAATGACAACGGCCTGAAGCATCAGTGGCTCTTCCACAGAACCAGGGGAGCTATATTTGCTCTGGTCCCCACGTCTATATGCTTCTGGATGTAGAAATCTTCACTGTATAATCATACTAGAACCTTAAAAAAATTCATAATTTAAACTCTTTTGTGAAAAATTAATTTGAGTTTGGCCTAGTTTCTCTCAAAAAGAAAAAAAAAAGGCAGTCTTAAATGGGGGAAAGAAAGAAAGTTAGAAATGTGATCAGGTAGTAGAAGTATTGTTGGGACAAACATTCAGGAACTAGAGCTGCTGTAGTGCTCAGAGTAAACCATGGTGTTTAAGTTTTCCTATTCATGGAAAATCTCACTAATTTTCACTTTTGAAAGCATAGATTTAATTTTCCCCCTCACATGAAAAATGCTGTAATGTTTCATTAGGAGATTGTCTTTTTCTCAAAAAATATTGACGAGGTTTTTTTGCTTTCATCACTGCTTCTCCATGAAAATAAGCCACCAGATATATTTCAGCTTCAGAGTAGATTTTTGATTTTCATTTGTTCAAACTACATTTCTGTTACAGTTGTTTTTTTTCAATAACTTCCAATAAATAGATACAACACAAGCATGGTCTTTGACAATATATTTTGTTGTGAAAACTGCCTTTCTTTCTTTCTTAGAGTTTCCTGTAAAATCTTTCCTTATCCAAACTCATGATAAAGATGAGTTTGCTGTTCTTGCTAACAATTATTGCACTCTTTTCCAAGGCCAGTTACAAGGAAATAAATATTTTGAGCTGTATGTACCCTTTCTGTCATTCAGCTCAGCATACGAAACAGTTCAGATCCACAAGGAAACATTTTAATATGTTTTGCTGTCATCAGCCTTGAAATTAGCTGCAAAAATAATGCACACTTACACATAACTCCTTTGTTATAGGCATGGCATGACAGGATTCCTGAGACCAAACTTAGATTTTTGCAAGGGCTCTTCATGAGTACTTGCTTATTTAATGGAAGTTACCAAATACCACACCTGCTGTGTATTACATAGCTTCTAAAGTATAGCCCTGTATTTCCTTTGGAAGGAGTGAGGCATGGAAAAATTACCTTAAAAATGATGTGTCAACCAGGTAATTTTCCCTTAAGATATAATTGATTCATAGAGGCTGATTCTTGCTGCTGTGTTACTCAGTGAACAACAATACATCCTGATAGACAGCATTGTTTCACTTTATGTTGATATTCTTCTTGACTGAGTGACACTGCATTGTATCAGCATAATAAAACCAGAATCATTCAATAGTATCCCAAACATTATAATAATTAATAAGTGATTTTAGGCAAACATTAGGATAATTAATAAGTGATTTTAGGCATTAAAAATACTGAGTTCTGGCACAGCCACAGTTTGAAAGGATTAGCCTGGATTTAAGTCAAGGTTTGCTCAATACAAGACTAGTCTGAAAGAGAGCAAATGGAGTTACCAAATCAGTGACATATGACCACAACAGAAGCATATTTGACGGAAAAAGGAAATTGAGAAATCCATGACAATAAGATAAGGCAGTGGTCTCTTCATGGTTTATTAAAGTTAGGAAATGTGTACTCTAAGAGACTAACTTGCCCCATATTTTTGCAACTCTCATTCAGAGCTGGTGTTTTGCATTTCAAGTAGTATTGTTACTTGAAATGAAAAGTTGAAACTTAAATGAATACTTTCCTTTTTTTTTTCTTTGTGATGTGTTAATGAAAGTTCAGACTTCTTTTTGTCGTCACTCTTCCACCTTTTACCCCAAAACCCAGATACTGTTTGTACTGGAACATTCTTATCTACTTGTTCCTGAGTACTAGGTGCTGTTGACTGACTGCAAAACGAGTTAGCAGGAACTGAAGGGTCAGGAGTGATTTTGTTAGTCTATATGAGACTAGCCCACCTATTTGTGGCATCTGCTAATGAGGTGAAAGGACTGACATGCACAGGCTTTTTTCACCTGCCTGCAGCTTTCTTCTAGCCTTAAATATTTATCCCCCTACCTAGCTCTAGTCTCTGTCAGAACTGAATGGCTACTCACTAACATTATTCTGTCAAAATTATTTAAATACTTCCTAGTGGGAGATTAAAAGCCAAAAATAACCCCTGAATCAAATTTTACGGAACTGGGTTAGAGGAGACTATGCATGCAGTGGCACCTCACCTGGGATGGAGGCCTGAAAGAGCAGCTTGGGGAAGCCTGTACAGGTAACCACTGACTCTGAATATGCCACAGCCAGAGAAGTTTAACTGACAGGCCTTTCTTTAAATCTAGCTTCACCTTCAGTGCATTTTTCAATTAAGAAAAATGTGTGAGGTGACAGCAGAATCAGTGAAATAGCAGCATCAAAACATCTAAAGAAACAAACAAGAAAATTCCCAAGAAAAGGAGGTATTTTCTAGCTGTAATTTTTAGGCTTTGGGGTGGGGGGGTAAGTTTGCAACCTATTTTAATGCCTGTGATTAACTTGCCTTTGGAAGTCACAACAATTGCTAAAAACATGGTGACTTATCACCTTCACTGAAGGTTTTATAGAAACTTGGAGCAGTTTTTCACACCTCTGCACAGCTGCTCCCCAGCCACTGGAGGATACTTCTCAGGATATCAGTCTGTGTTAAGAAGATAGTACCAGTTCGAGGAATCCTGCCTCCTTGCACGCTGCCTCTTCTCCTTGTCTCTCATTCCTGCCCCTACATCATAATGTATTACCCTCTCCAGGCTTTCTCATGACCTAGACCCTTTCCGCAATTCACCTCCCCAAAGAGCCTCACTAAGAGCTCCATGAGGATTGCTGTGGGGGCAGCAAACTGGTGTGGTGAAAGAGGAGAAACCCAGGTTTGTCAAACTGGTTTTGCTGTAGAAGCCAGTGACAAGTGAAGCAACCACTGAGACAATAATGTATAAAATTATTGTAGAAAAAATGTGTTAAGTGTTCTAGAAATTATTTGGAAGAATGAAGATGACTGGGTACACGTGATACTCGTTTCTTTTTTCAACTTTTCAAAGACAAATGACCTGAAAATACGCACATTTAGTATGCTTTCCAACATGACAAACCAAGAGCATCCAAATTTTGTCTTTGACTTTCATATCCAAAGAACACTGTTTATGATATATTTATTGTGGTCACTTGCATTTGAAATGTGCTACTTAGAAGCATAAGAAGTAAAGCATTAAATTAACATTTTAACATCTGTAAGAAATTGCTCTTACAAAGCAGCTGCTTTGACCTGGCCAAGAGCGTGAGAACCATTGCAGCTTTGTCCATTGGTGAAAGTCATGTCCTTTCAGGTAATATTTTAAAACCTGCATAATCTGGACAACAGTGACTTATTTTGTACTGTTTCTTCCTGTATATGTGGAGCTCCAGCTGCGACAGAAACGCAGTAATTTGAGAATGAGAACATTTGAGATCACCTATAACATGAGCAATAATCATAGTTCAACTGGCCAAACACTGATTTACAGCATTCTGTGTAGGAAGATTACTAACAGGCAAGAGTCCAAAATACTTCAACCATCTTAAAATGTTTCCAAGAAAATATCTGATTTTAATAATGACTATGCAGTATGGAGGAAACATGAATGCTAGAGGTTAAGAGATCAGCAAAGAGTTCTCAGCAACATCGATTTAACACTGGAAGCAATGGGGAAAGTCCAAGATTAAACTGTTCAGCTAAAGCCAGAACGGAAGCTTAGGCAAGAGAAAGAAAACATGGGTTCATAAACATGATGACATCTCTGTGCCAGGAAGATAAGTCACAACAGTTGTAAAACCTAGGTACAAAAAGTTCATCATAGATTCTAGAAAGTAAATCAGAGTGGTAATTGTGTCATGTTTTCACCACAGATTAATCTATTTCCCCTTTTGATTAAAAAGTCAAGGGAGTGCAAATGCAATCAGATAAAGCACATGGTAAATCACATACTATATAATAATGTGCCAATGAATTATTTTCAGGTTAGGCAGAGAAGGGGTTTTCTTTAAAGTATTTAGGCACACAGCTAAAATATTGCAGAGTTTTAAGTAAAAAGAAAAGCATGTTCTAACTTGCTTAGATCTAGAACACATCAACTATTTAAAGAAGCTGAGGAAAATGTAGTGATTATCTCTGTGCTTTCAAATGAGGAGAAATACAAATGCTGCAAGAAGTTGAATTCTCTGGCTTTCGCTCAGGAAAGCTCTCAAGCGCGTTCTTATTTTTAAGCTCAGATGTTCCAGCGGAAATCATTGGTGGTGCCGCAACAACTTGCAACATCTAGTTGTTAAAAGGTTTAATGTTTGGTTTTTTTCGTTATCTTGCGTATGTGTTGTAAGTTCTCCTACTGCAAAGCCGCAAGCTGCTGCAGGTCTCTTGTAACTGTGGGTACAGAGGAATTTACAATGTAAGCATTTTGTTTCACAGTTTGTGAACTATGTGCCCTCACTTCAAGTCTGCTCTAGATTCATTGTAGTACAGAAATACTGCAAAACGAACAGAAATTCAGTGGCAGGGATGGGGGATTATGCTTCTTTATTGTCAAAAGACATTTATTTGTGGGAGACTATGGAACAAGAGCAATTTATCACAAGTTTTATTGTTTTGCATGTGAGGTTGGGTAACGATTTAATAAAACTCTATTGTTTGCTAACCGGAGTGACGGTATTTTGTAAAGGAAAGAGACCTTTTATGTAGTAATACAGAAATACTCTGGCTGTCATATTTGTAAAGGAAATAATCTATGTTCATTTCATAATAATAAAGGGGCTTGAGGTTATGCAAGTACACCAATGGAAGATGGTGTTTAGCTATTTAAGAGACAGACTACTCCATTATTTTTAGCCCTAGTTCTTCCTGTTTTGTTCATAGTAGTTTTGGCATTTATTTGCATTTACAGCCTCCTGCTTCTAGAGAAAAAGAAATTATCTTTTAGAAGTAGACAGTTTACTGCCTGCAATATATAAAACTGTGGTTTGCTTATATTTTAGTGCAGCCTCTACCCATATTCTGTGTTCAGTTAATACTTTATGAAGGAGAATAACATACTCCTCTCCTTCATTGTTTCTGTTGATTCTGTCTTGGGATTTTAACAGGAAGAGAGGCTCCAATTTAAAGCCAGAGTTAGTAACTAAGGGCTTCAAAAATACAGGCTAAGCAATTACCATGGAAGTATCCAGAACAGCTAGTTTGACTGTGGGTCTAAGATTTTCCAAAATTTTCCTTTAAGCAGTGGTTTTGGTCACAGCTGACTTTAATAATCACAGTTAATACTGATTTTCTTCATGGTATCCTGTTTGCAGCATCTGGACAGGCAGAATCCTGATTTCTGCCAAGAACTTCCAGGCAACACAGTAAGAGGCAAATGCTAACACTGCTATCAGTAACAGAGAGGTTATCACTATAATTTAAAAGACTGCAAGCTGAGAATAGATTGACCTATGTTGTTGGACTTTTCCCCAAAAATGCAACAAAAAGTTAAATCTACTTACTTGGTTTCTGCATGTCATTTTGATGCAGCAAATGCTTCTAGATATAAAAAAGTCTAAAATAAAGTGCACTAAAAATCAATACAAACCTTTTTTTTTTTTTTTTCCCTGAATATTTAAACCAGTGCAGAGTGGCCAGCACTGAGATGCTTCTGATCATCTGCTGGTCTGCATTGGGTGCTCTGCACTGGGGCACAGGAAAAGGATTTTATTTTACAATCTGGAGAAGCAGTTGCAGTGTTTCAAAACATGGAAATTTTAATCACTGCAGCCTGTGAACTACTCTACATTTTGTGACACAAGAAAGAATGAATTAATGAAATGCATCCCCTGTGCATACCAGGCTTGAGTGCAACAGTGCTTGCTGGTATGAGAATGCACCTTCTGTTGTCTCTTTTTGCAAAAAGTGGGTTTTGTGAAATTTATGCCTCTAATAGCACATTATTTACTATTCCTTGGAAATTATCGTGCTCTACAAGTGTTCAAGTTTTCTTTTCTTCAACTTGGAAGATGCTGTTGGACGTTGAATTACCCGTCTCTAAGGAAGGAAGCCAGTTAAAAACCAGAGACTCTTGATCCATCTTTCACGCAAACATTATGATGTTATTCCGGTGTCCTTGGATGAACAATATCGAATAAATCTCTTAGATTTTAAGGTGATTTTGCATGAGGAGGGTTAAGATTTGAGGTGTGTGCCATTGCCAATGATGTGCCACATAATAGAAGCTGGGTTTAAAATTCCTCCTGCTGCTGGTGATTGGTGGCCATGGAGGTTGGGCTGTTGCTTCAGAGTAGCTGAATAAGCCAGTATTTCAACTGTGCTTCTGATGAGAAGAATGCTCGATATTTGTGCTGAGTACTTTACCAGTACGTACCTGTTTTGATTTTTGATTTTTTTCTTACAAAAATCCCCATAAACTCTTTATAGCTGTCTCAAATTTGTAAAAAACAGTTCTGATCTCTAGGTTCTTCACAACTATTGAATTGTTTATGTATTTAGCTAAAATTAGTTTCTTAGCCTGATCAGTTCTGTCATCATCGCACATATTTGTATATTAATGGTAAGTGAATGCAAGTGGGAGCATGATGACATCCAAACAAATTTAAATTTTAATTTGCATGAATCCTGTTTGAAGGTTTGGCCTAGTGTTGTTCAAAATGCAGTGCTTCTGAGTCAGAAGCAATGAACGTACAAGAGAGAGTGCTGGAAATAATCCATGGAGATCTTGTTCTTATTAGACATGGGCTAAATCATTCTGACAGATTTCAAACCTGCTGAAATATTGTTCATTAAAATTTCGATGTTGATTTCAGCATTACTGGGAGCACATTTTACTTATATCTGTTAAGGATGACTATCAAAAAGGGAGGAGACAAGTATATACAATGAAAAACAACATGAGAAAGGAGTCAGCTGACAGTGTGAAAAAGAAAGAGACACTGGGAAAGCAGCAGAGAAAAAAATTCCAGTTTTTGTAGTTATGTCTGTTTAGGACTGAGACTGTGCCAGTCTTGGACTTGGAGGCTGTTCTGTCCTTAATACATTGCACATGTTGTCTGTAGCTAGAAAAACTTTTTTTTGTGGTTTTAAAAATATTGGATTATTCTTATATGAAATAACAGAAACTATGAGTTTAAATGAAAGAGTAAAAAGAAATTAAATTCATTTTGTAATCACTCAGAGAGTTTAGAAATCCCTTAGGTTCACAAAACCTCAAACTCCATAAGGTTCATGTATTCCCAGAGTAGGACACCCAATTATGTTATTTCCATTTGTTTAAATTAAGTTTTCATCAGACTTTTTCTATTTAGGTAATGGATTCTCCTTTCAAGACATGTTTGTGTTAAGGACAAGATCCAAAACACCTCATTGACAGTTCCTATGCAATCTGGATAAAAGTAAGCTAAGGAGAGAGATTACAAAACCTGGCTAACTTTCAAAGGTACAAGACAATGGGCAGTTGAGTATAATTACAAATGTTAATTTCAGCAGCTATGTCTTGTTCCAGGTAGGCTCATTTGCCTTTTAGAATCTGCATTTTTATCCATTGGAAGCATTTTTGTGTCTAAGCTCCAGAGAGGCTGGTCTTTAGTGTATTCCTTATAATAAAATTATCTCCTGTTGGCTACCTGTAAGTAATTCTCCACTCAACAGGGCTTTTTAACTTGTTCCTCAGGAAGGCCAGTATCTACCCTATATGACATCCAGGGTCCCAGCGTAGTACATTAACAGGCTAACTGTGTCCATTTTTCAGACCTTGGACTGCTACTGAGCACTGTGGAGCTGTCTCTAAGTGTCAGCTTCAACACGCTTGTGGCACTCAAACCTGCAGCTGCCATGTGTTTTCTAGGTAAGTAATGCCTAATGAGTGGGTGCCAAAGCAGGGGCATGTGTGGAGTTAGATAGTGAAACAAGCTGATGTGAATAGTCAATATCAGTAGACTCTGATAATCAACAGAGTTACCATGGGGTTGGGTAAACATAAAAATGGCTATGCTAGGTCAGAGTAAGGATTCACACAACCCAATATGGTGCCTGTGATACTTATCTGGCAGTGAGGCGTTCTGATTGTGAAAGTGGTTTTTGAGAGAGAGCCTCATTACCAGCACTTCAAGTAGTCTGACACCTGCAACTTCCCCAGATCCAGGGAACTTGACTTTAAAAATTATGATGTGAAAGATTATTTTTGTTCTTTATCCTGAATTAAAAAATATTCCTGTCACTGTTTGGTATATAGTTAGCAATGGAGCAGCAGCGAGAGTGAAACACACAGCAACATGGTCTCTTTTCAAGATAAGAAAGGGACACTTTATTGTAACACTACTTTACTTATGTACACTCGTTCGCTAACCCAAGAACAGAACACAGCTCATTGGCCAGAGCAAGCAACACCTTTTGCAAGATGTTCTTACTGTAAACAGTAGAGTTTCTCATGGTACACATTCTGTAAATAACATCAGATGCATTTTTGTTTAAGATTCTTTCCTTTCTGTTTTTCTCCAAGCTTGTGAAAAAGCTTTTGCTTTTCAGGCAGTCCATGGGAAAGCTTTCCTGTTTTCACACAACTTTCCCAGATCTGTGCATCCACATATTCCTACCTCCAAACTATCACTAAACTCAAGGGAATGTCTTCATTTATGAAAAATTTAGGAAGAGGTGGTCTGGTTGCTGCTTAAATCCATATCAACTTTTAGCATCTTTGATGTTCCTTGCAAGGAATTCCACCAATTTAATGAGAACGACACCTTTTTGTTCAGTTTGAATCCTTATTTGAAGCTTCATTTGATAGTGCTCACTTTTGAATTGGTAGATGCAGTACAAAATTGGTGCCAGACTACCCTCTCCGTGACACTTGTGATTTTACAAATTTCTGGCACATTCCTCAGTCATCTGTTTCCCTGACTAGAGTCCTGAGTCATTTGTTAATTTCTTTATTTGGAGCCATTTCAGATTTCTGATCACTTGTCCTTGGTCTTTATCACTTTATTATTATTATTATTATTAATTTTGTTTCTTATTTTGTTTACAGCCCCTGTTGCATCGTGTTATTTTGCTTCTGTTTTTCCTTTGTTAAGTGGTTTGTTCCTATGTTAAAACCCCCTATTGATTGTAGTAGTGGGTTGCTCTAATCCCTGCCTTTACCCTATCAGTCAGCCCCAATCCCCTCTCATTCCTCTAGAATGTTCCCCATCCATCACCCTTATCCACTCCCCTACAATTGTCAATCCCCCCTGGCCCCTCCCAAACTTCCAGTATGTTCTGTGTCAGTTATCCCCTCCTCGGTTACTCATTTGATGTCTGTGTGTATTCCCCGCCTATGTTTCCCCCATTGGTTAATTATGTATTCAGTCCCGCCTTGTGTTACGCCCCTAAGCTGTTGCGATTGGTTGCTGTAATGTACCCTCCCCTGGGGGAGGTCCTGTATTTAAGTTGCTGCAAGTCCTTTCTCTGTGCCTTTTGTGGTATCCTACTCTCCCCATTGGTTGCCTTGTGTTCCCTCTGTCCTTCCAATAAACCTATCCTGGACCCACAAAAGGACTCCCCCTGATCCTTTATTCTTCCGTGGACGCGCTGTCAGCCAAGAGGGCTCTCAGCCCTAGCCGCACTCCTGGTTCTCTGCCATCCGGGAGGCGGCCCACTCTCGGCGCCGGTCTCGCCTGGAGAGCTAGCTGGGCGAACCGAGCTCGGGTGGAAAAGGCGAGCCGTGTCAAGCCCCATTTCTTCATTCAGCTTTGGAGGTATCTCTAGATTGTAGGTGGAGCCTTCCTCCAGTCAGAGGTCTTCCTTAGTGTTATTAGCCTGATCAGACAAAAATGATATGTAGTGACTCATTTTTCTTAGGACACATTTATGTACATGCATCACTGTGACTGTATGTGAGTTCTTGAGATTTGCTTTACCTGCTCTTCTACTAGGGATAACACAAAGCTATTTGCACAATATTGTACTTGTAGCAGGTTTGGAAACTCAGGTGTCCTGCTTTCCTGGCCACTATATGACCCTGTGACTGGAGACTCACACAGGCTCTTTCTCACACTCAAATTACAGGATCATCACTTCAGCCATATGCAGTGTGGCTGCTTCAGGAGGAACACCCTTACTGCAGCATGGCCTTGCCGCCTACTTCAGGCCATCTTGGAGAGATGGCAGAGGTGGGCTTGTGCTTGCTTGGGATCTGGGAGCAGGTTTTCCTTACCATCTGCAATTGCTAAGCTATTGCGTAACAGGACTTCTCCTGCAAGTGAAACATCTGCTGCAACACTTCCTCCATTACTTACTCCTGTAGTAGGGAGTGTGTGCATGTGCCACACAGCACTTGGAAGTGTGCACAGTGGCACTGCAGGTATCAGAGGCCATAGGTCATAGAGCAGCTGCAGGTGACTTTGGATCACATTCAGGAGATAGTGTGCTGAAGAACTCTGCTGACAAAGGCATAGGTACCTACAGGATTAGGTGGCTGGAAAGACAGAATCCTAGGATTTATTTGTGACTGAATAAGTGCACAAGGTTAACTTGATATCCGTAAGAAATTGATGATACCGTGCAAAAAGTTGTTGAGCAGCAATTGGATTGTCATTATCATTATCAACAGGATGCAGTACTGTCAACCTGTGTAAGAGGTCAACAATATCCTAGGTGCTTGATGTGGATTTACTAAGAAATAGCTATTTCGCTAGAAACTATCTCTATGGGTTCACAGAGGTGGTATTACCATTATCCCTGTATAATTCATGGGCTTGGGGAGCAGAGGGATTTAGGATTGTCTAAGCCAAGATAATTTTGAAAGTCTTTGATGGAGCCCAGAAGTGACACCTGTCATCTGCTGCCTAGAGTCCCAGTATCATAACTGGCCACACCAAACTAACTCCCTTCTTTCCCTTCCTTTCCTCCCTTTCTTATGCTTCCTACTGCTCTTCTGAGAAGAAATCACTTGTAGGGAACACAGAGGAACATGTTGATGCTTCATGGAGCTGGTTGGAATATTTCTTTCAGTGATTTTTCTTTCCCTCTAAGCATGTCCAAATCTTATTGCTTTCATAGAACAGTTTTACAAAATAATGGATCAGTCATATTTGTCTGTGAAGAGAAAGGGCTCTTTGATTTTCATTTGAAGAGGAAGCAAATGAGCTGTCACAACCTTTCTTGGGGACAGCTGATTTAAAATCTAGGTGATTAAAATTGGGAATTAACTGGAATGGAGGTACTCAGTTTAGAAATGGATTAATAGAACGCCAAGTTTGGGATTTATATCCATAGCTAACAGAAGTTTCATCTGTGTGTTTGTTGTCACATTCCTCCTCACTGTTATCAAGTAAAAGCGAGGCAACTTTCTGGTCAAGTATCTGTAATGTAACTATGAACTAATTAGGGTAAAATAGTATACTGAAGTGATTTTAGTAGAAGGATGTGTAAGATTTTCTTGGTTTGGGGCTTTGCTCAGCTGTTGCTGTAGGTAAAAGCAAGGAAGAGGTGGAGAGAAGGAAATTCACCTTCATATTTTCCAAAAAAGGAGAGGTAATGGTTTAATGTGATTAATGATTTAGTGTTTTCATGATCCACAGCTGTCCCAAACAGAGCAAATCACTCTGGCTCCACCTCAGGTGTGTCAAGATAGAAGCTGGAGCTGCATGGGTTGATGCTTTGGGTTCCAGGCATCACCATGTGGTGGTTGTCAAAGGAAACTTTTCAAAGCCTTACAAGGTCTGGTGCTAGTGAATACATGAGAATAATGGTGCTAACAAAATTCTCATCCTTTTTTCACCCATGGCCTCTTTATCCCCTTTTGAGTGACTAGTGTTAACATCATTGTCCACATGTATTCATGCACAGGAGCCTTTAATCTCAGCTTTTCCGCACTGAGTGGCTGTGCATATGTGGACGCACAGCTGCTGTCATGTTAAAAGACGGTGAAATTACTTTTGCTCCAGGTATTCTCCTGCCATTTACTCTTTTCTGCAGGGTATTCACATAAGTGTTCTTTCCAACTTCCTTTATTTTATAATGTGTAAGCACTTACATCATACTGTTGAAATTATTTTTTGCTTAATATTGAAAGACTATGCATTACACACATGAATGTATTATGCATTATGCATAGGTACTAGTGGTTGTTAGTTACTGTTTTCCAAACAAGTTATATATATATAGATGTGTATTTCAAGTTACATAATCGTTAATGTCTGCCTTGAGCATTGCAAGCTACTAGTGTTGAAATAGAAAGCTGCATGTTTATTCTTGCAAAATAATAATAAAGGAGTATAACTACTGAAAATACACTGGAACATAGAGAAAAATGTAGAATCAAAACATGTTCTCAGGTGTGTTAAAAAAAAATTACCGGATTGAATTTAAGGGTATGTCCATATATGAAGTGAGAGATATATTAGTTCTGAAGAAATTCAGTAATTTCTGTTTTATGAATAGTTTTCAGAATTGTGTGGTCATTGGTCACATTGATTTTTTTTTTTTTTTTGCATAATGTTTAAAACTATCTTTTGGATGGTTTGTGACTAAGATCCTTCTGAAAATATTTTTCATTTTTGTGTCTGCAAAATGAGAGTTGTTTTTAATTTATGCAAGATGCCTAATCAAAATAACGTATAATATACCTCTGAATGAGATAAGGATGTAATATTTTTAGAAGCAATTTCATATTTATTAAACAACAATACTTTGCCTTTATTTTTTGTCTAAGCATTTATTATTATCATCTCATTTTCCAGAGCCTTCATTACAATGCAGTTTGTTTTAATCCTGCTGCAGTATTAAAAAAAATCTCCTGTTACTTATAAATAGAAACTTAATATGGGTTATAGTTCTGACCAAAATTGAATGCAAATTGTCATTAGATGATATCACCTCTTATATGAAATTATTAAGGTCACTTATGATTTTAGGAATGAATGACCAGTTCATCTAAGAGAAATGAGAAAGGGCAAAGGCAACACAGCTTGTTTTTCTACTGCACCCCATCTGTAGGCAACAGTATGCAGACGAATATACAGTAAAAAGAAACAAAGTCTGAAAGTTAATACCCCAGGTGCCAAACACATGTCTGTGACAGAGGAATGCAAGCAGACATTTCTATGTGCAGTACATTAATTCCTAATGGGCTCTTTCTCTTTTACAAAGGTCAGATCATTGGACGGAACGGAATCTCTTCTCAGCAATGTGTTACCTGCCTTGGTGTGTGTGTGGAGTAATGGCATAGCTGTGTTTCCTTGCTACGTACAAATAAGTGATTAATACTTCCACTGGTAAGACATGGACAGCTCAACAGGTCAATCCTATTAATGCTGGCTGTGTATAAATCAGGCTTTTTATACTGCCAAGGTATTGTTGGTCTCAAAGCGCTGGGTGCCCCTGTAACACTAGAAGGGTGGGATGCCGAGGAAGATGCCTGCACAGGATCAAACCCATCTGGAGTTTTGTTCATATGGCTCTTAATTTAATATACTTCTTTCCTTTTCAGTTGCTGGTGATGTGATGGAAAACATAAGGTTGATAGTTTTAGTCTCTGAAGCTGGGGTGCAACACAGTCATGAGGTGTGAAATCAGTGCAAGCCTTGCCATGAGTTGCCTCCAGTAAATTTTGCCACGGGAGAAATCAAACCTGAGCAGAGCCACTGAAAAGGTCACTAACATGCACTCAGGAGAGAATGGAGTGACTTTGTTGATGGCCTCGCTGCTCCTGAGCAAATGCACAAATCATGGCCAGCTGCAGGGGCAGTTTCTGGCTGTGGCCATCTGTCCAGCAGAGACCACCAAACCCACACCCACTTCAGCCACCAAACAACTGAGAACATGTATTGGCACCCACAGCTGAAATCATACAACAATCTGAGAGGTTGAAAATAATAAGCAAGTCCTTGAATCCTTGCCTCTTTTGGTACATATCTTCATTTTAAATCAAGGCTCCTGATTTAGAGTTTGGGCTATTTTGTACTTCCGGTTTCATATACAAACAGGCATTTGTACTACATGTAACTATAGGACAGTGATTTGCAAATCTGATCTATCAGCATTCCTCTTGGTTTCAAAACTATTTTTTTCTCAACTAAGAACCACAACATTTCATAAAGCAAGTTTATGCAGAATTTAAACTATGATTAACAGGTAGTGTAACTGTATTAAGTTAACTTCTCTCAAGGGAAGCTGAGTGGAAAAAGAGTAATTGAGACTGGAATTTCTCACTGCTATTGTTATCCGAACATTTCACAAAAATAAAAACTGATCTTTATATAAGTAAGTAACTTTTCCAGGAAGGAGGTTGGTAGCATACAGTACTACTGAATTCGTGTTTCAATGACCCCTTATGTCTAGATTTCTATACAAATATATAAACAGTTTATACAGCTTGTTAGCATGGTGTATTATAGATATTGCGTAACCATGTTTATTATTTATCGTCAAATTTTTCCTTTAACATTTTCAAAACTAACTGAGAATCTTAAATGGTAAATGTAACATTTTTGCAGGTGATTCTTACTGAAATCTCATGGTTTTGTACCATGCAGTGAGAATAAAAGTTATGAAGAATGTAATAAATATACAATCATCGTAGATATTTTGAGTCAGCGGTGTCTCGTTGACTCCAGCTGTAGCACTGACTGTGAAAATTTTAAGGGAGGATGAGAAAAACAGATTCTGGAATATCTATCAGATATCTTTTTCTCACTCATCATCCTTTTGTAAAAGAATGGAGTTTGTGCATTAGAAAGGTGCAGGATGTGAAATTTCCAGGTGCTCACAAAAATGTGTTTCGGTGTTACTTAATGAAATCCGATGAGTGGGAATGGCCTTTAAAGGCAATTTCCTTCCTTAAACAACAAATACTGTCATCAGCTATTTTTCATTAGCCTATGAATTATGATCCTGTCAAGGTAATAGGGTTCTGGTTACAAATGCAACAAGTCTTCAAGTCTAGCAAGAGTCACATAATCGTGAGCAAAACTTGACCACCTGCAGTGGTGTGGGATAATTCTCATGGTCCATAAGGAATCTTTGGGTCAAGACTCACTTGTGTAGGATGTGCTTGAGTCTTCAGCATCCATGACACTGCCTGTGGTTGTAATGCTTGTGTTGCTGAGAGAAAACACAGTAACTCCTGGAATATAAGGTTTGAAAAACTGTGGAGAAGTGAGAAAAATGGAAATGACAGATCCTTAATCAGCAGGAAAAAAATTCCACTCTTGTTTCTTGGCTACTTTATATCTAGACAGAGAGCAAAATCTTTTGGGGCAGCAATTCAGCATGTTATCATGATGTTATTCTAGAGAAAAAAATTACATTAGTTTGTAAAAAAAGTGGAGAACAAACACAGCAACAATGGATTTGGAATAAATCAGGTTCCTAATTTCCACCTCCAGATGAAACTACTGAGTACACAATGCTTTCTTTAGAATTCCATGTATTGCTTTAGCAATACAATGAGTAGGATCAATTAATATCCATACTTCCACTTTCCTTAGTACTTAGCATAGCAATCTAAACAGTTTAATTTATTGCTGGTCACACTTTTCAAATATTTTGTAATTTACCTGTTTTTGTTTTTTTTTCTTTTACCCTCAAGCTTTCCTCTTTCAACTTACATTAGACTCTTTTTTATCTCCATTGTTGCACTTTGCTGAATTCCTTCCAATTTGTAGCTGTCATTCTGGTATTGAGGTATCCAGATCTCAGATATCTCCAGATATCTGAGAAAAATCAGCATATCCTAGTTCTGTACCAACAGGGCAGAATTATAAGTTTTCAGGCTTATCAACATTTTGACATTCAATATCAACTCAGTCTTTCCTAGTAAGGCTGTTCTTTCTCAAAGGATTTAGCAGTTATTTCCTATAGGTATTTTTTTTCCTAAACAGAATCTCACTTGTTTTCCATTAGAATTTTTTATCTCACGGTTTTATTTGTGAACACTAATCCAGTTTTGATGTTCATCTTGCATCTCACTCATCACTGGAAGGGCAACCACCTTTGATGAATGTGATTGCAAGGTCTAGATTTCACACCATTTCCAGAAGGGAATCCTGTGCTGCTTACTACTTTCTTCCATGATTTAACCTAGAAAACTAAGTACAAATGAGCTTTCCACTGATTCATGGGACATTGACAAACCACCTACAGCTTTTTAGAGCTTCCTAGTCTTTCAGGAGGTTTGCTGTCTACAGTCAAACCAAAGCAAATACCACCACACAAATCAGAAAATAAAGAGAAGGAACAACTGCTCTCAACTTTGCATAAATTCTTCTTCAAGGACATGGAGGTGACAGACAGCAGTCAGAACTACTTGTTGATGACTGACCCTGCCCTTCCAGCTGATGGAAAATAAGCCCAAAATCCCACCTGGACAGCTTGTAGAAGATGTGCCAGCAGTGCCTTTGATGAAGTGCTCCTTTGCCATCAGTGGCCTTGCAACAATAAAGATGTCAGCCAACACAGGGAAGCCACAAGCAAAGGAGACAGGTATAGCTGCACAGTGAAATGTGTTCCCGGAGATGTATGGATGGCCATGAACTTCCTTACTCTCAGGGCCAAATACAAAACTTTTTACTTTGATTTTGTACTTGCCTAAGACCCTCTCATATGCAACAAGCAAGTTGTTCTAGTAGCTGAAAGAGGGGAAAGAGGATTTAAGTATTTTGATTGTATTTTGCTATGGTTGTGTTGGTTTTATGCTTACCTAAGCAACCAGAAACAGTCAAAAATACCCTGGTTAATCAAGTAATTTAGTTAACGCTTCAAGGAAGGTTTAATGCAACTCCTGCTTTTTGAGCAATCATCTTTTCCTACAAATTAAGCAATGTAGCTGTGCTCTTCAGCTGATAGGAAAAAGTGCACAGTGCCTAAATCTCAGGACTACCTGAGTCATGTTATCCACAAAGTTGCATGGTACATAAGGCTGCTGGGACAACTGTCCATCACCTCTCTGCTCCCTGCCATTAGTGCCTACTGGGCACTTTGGCCTGGGTACAGGTTAGGGCACCAGCCATAACCCACCTACCCAGGGAACTGAGCATGGAGGGCTCCAGCATTACGTGTGAAGAGCAAGCCTTCACTGCTCTTGGGAGAGCAGAGAGATGTCAAGGGCTGAGGTGAGACTTTCACAGGTGAGACTGTTTTCGATTATGCTGATCTCGCCTTTGTTGTCAGGAGTGAGAATGATGCAACTGCTCAGAAATGTTGAAGCAAAAAACCCCTGTCTTTAAAAGTAATTGCTTCCTTGCTTCGTAAACTGCCTACTCTTTAAGCACTACGAATCACTGTAATTAATCCTTAATTCAAGCTGCTGTATCTATGTTACATTGTTGTTTTTATTTAGACGTAAAATGCATTATTCTTTATGAGGTAATGGCATCAGTCCACACAGTGTCTGTGACAGGCACAGGCAGCTCTAAGCTGAAACATTAGGTGCAGGGTTATAAAGCTAGTTATGTGCCAATATGTTAATTAATTAATCACAGGCATGTTTTCAAAGCATTCTTCATACCTCAGGTGGGGCTCCTGGGCTATTATGAAATGCCTTGGGGCTTTGAGGATTGCACTTCTAAATTCCTCAGAAGTTCAGGGAAGTAAAAGGGTATGTTTTTGGTGTGAGTCACTGAAGCGAGGCCGGAGATAAAGATTTTTTTGTTTTGTTTTATAGTGCGGGAGGAGGGCGGTAACTAGCCAGCAAGCAAGCAAGCACTTCAGGAAGGTACTAGGTGGAGGGCAAAGCTATATTTTTCTAACCCTATGAGCCTATTTTTTCTAAAAACATCTAATTTTAAATGTGACTTTCTTTTAGTTTAATTTTTCTGAACTTTCTTCATTTTGAATTCAACTCTGTGGTATATATCAGCCAGTCTTCTCTTGTCTTCTGGTTAGAAACCCAGCAGCTTGTGCAGTACAGGGCAAGTGAATACATGCTTCTTTCACAGTTCAGCATCAAGGATTTGAAAACAGTGTATTTTATCCTGTGTTTTCACAAACAAAACATTCCTGTTTTCTTTCAGTTTGTCTGTGAAGCTGTGAGAGCTGCAAGACTGTCTGTAAATCCCCCCACTGTTTCTTCTTTTGTAGTAAAAGAGGAGATGCCTATCAAATAACTTCATTCCAATTTCAGTGGAGGTCTAGGGTGGGCAGGAAATAAGAGATTTGGAAGAAAAAGAAGAGAGAAAGAAAAAAGAAGGTATACTTAATAGGGATTTGCTAATTTTTTTTAAAGCCACACAGCTCTAGATGTGTATGTGTTGGAGCAGTGTAATCTAGCAAGGGAAGCTCCTCAACTCTGTAGCTATCTGGCCAGCCCTGTGCCATGAGAGCAAGCAACAAAGAGACACCTGAAACACATCCTTGGTGAGTCTCAGTGAGACTGGCGCCTAAAAAGGACCATGCCAACTAGAGACTGGATTGTGGCAGAGACCTGAAAAGGGCTCTCTTCAGGACTGGGCTGACCGAAGGTGGCTGGTGATGTCTGAATGTGGATCGTGATCTCCACTGTCTCATCCCAGCCTCTCATGCCAGAGGAAAAAGGTTAGTGAGTTGTAGGCCACCTGCTCTGCCTAAAACTTTCACTTGGATAAGCCAGAAGAGTTAGTGTAATGGAATTTTTTAAAGGGTTGGGCAATTCTGTTTATATCTGACTCACATTGCATGTAGATTCATGAAATGTAAAGTGATTCCTGGATTAGATACAGAAGAGAAGTGCCTCACATGTCAGGACAAAACTAGTACTATGTGGCATGTTGGTGCTGAGGGAAGGTCACCCAGTTTCGAATTTTTTCTAATTACCATTCCCACTCGGTATCTCATGCTTTACCTGCGGCAAAGTTGTGTAACACCCTGGGAACGCATTTATTCTTTCCCAGCGAAGGTGCAAAGGAAAGACTGCATTCAGAGAACCCCTCCTAAGTCCTGCACATCTCAGCCTCGAATATGTTCAGGCAGGACTTTGGGAGTGCATCCAGTGCTGCATAGATATCACTGATGGAGAGAAAAGATAGCCAAATAGTTGGTCTCTTTACTCTGATTCAAAGAATTCTCAGTCCACTGGAGAAATCAGAAAAGCAAGAAAAGTTTTCCTCATTTGGAAACTTCACAGAAGCTCATTAGAGCAAGGTCTTTGAGATACAGCATGCAGTTAAGTCCTTTGTGGAAAGTGCCTTTTCTCTGAAGAAATAAAAAGTTCAGCAGAACTTCAAATATTTTGCTTGAATTCTTCTAAGATTTCAGTTGCTGATTTAAAAATACACCTTCAGTAAAAGGAGAAAAATTCAGATGAATATTGGTGTGAAGGAGGATCAACCTTTCACCTAGATTTGTTCTGCACTAATTGTGGGAATACGGGCATAAGCTCAAACAAATATGGAAAGGGAGTGGCTTACTCCTTATAAGTAAAGTACAAAGGTATCGCAATGGAATCTTTAAAACTGGTAGAGCAGTTTGTAACCAGGAGAGATTTGGCAAGGATCTCTTATTTACATTCTACTGGATTCAGCTGTTTTTAGCTGTTCATTTACTGCTTTCAGCTGAAATAGCTAAATGCAACCCCACAAAACAACTCTTCTTCAATTGATTTAAAAATTAATGGGTATTCCTCTTGAGTGTGGTAGTAGAATATCCTGGATTAGAATGTTAAACAAATAGTCTAATAAAGAAATTTACTTTCTTTTTCTTTCTTCTTTCTCTGTTATGGTGTTTGCAAAAGAGATGTACAACAAATACAAGTATGTAAAAAAATCAAGAGTTAAATAATGTAGAAGGAAGGGATAAAAAAAAGCTGATTTATGTAAACAAGTTTTGACTTTTAATGCTGTATTTTATTTAACTTTTCTAGGACTCTGCTACCAAGTGGCCCTTAATTTACAGAGCTGTCATGCACTTGAATTCAGTGGAACAGCTTGTTTGGAAAAAACTACAGAACAAAACTTGGTTTTATGTTACTGGAAATATGTGTGCTTTCTTTTGGTATCAGCAGGTGATTGGAGTTTCTATGGACCTGGTGCTAACAGAGTTATAACAGCATGAAACTGGAATGATACGGTGATGAATGAGCCTGCAGGTTGGGGGGAAAAAATCATGTGCTTTGGAACAGAATGGTGTTTGGTAGCCAAGGCGAATCCTTCCACTATATACCGTCACTATTTCGCTTGTGTTCTGAAATTCAGGAAGAGCCACACCTTAGACTCTTCATGGCTTGACACTGCAGGATGATAACTGACTGCCACTTTGCATGTAGGACAAGCACTCTGATATAACACTCTGGGCTGCACTTACCTGTTTGCATGTTGCAGCTTGTGTTACATTTCAAAGCTGTGATCACAAATAGGAACTAAATTTCTGCACCTCTGCCCATTGGTATTGATGGAGTGGATTTTCTCAGAAACCATCTCTGAATAATTCTGGATGGATTTGTATCTCCAGAAGAACAGCTTATTTGCATTAGTAAATAGTCAGCTTTATGACTAATTAATATCTTTATCTTGAGTCTTTATGCTTTCTTTCCTTTGATGAAGACAGGAAGACTCCAAGTTCTCTGAAACCCAATGGGAAATGACCATTGATATACTGGAGTCAAGGATTGACCTCGGTTGCTAAGCATAGGCAGAAAAGCAGATAGAGGAACAGAGGCTACATCTCTTGCAGGAAATGAATTATTATGTAGTAATTTACTCTTAAAGCTTAATTATTTTAATTAGATTTTACATCAATATCTACCTTGCTCTTTAAAAATGGCCTGGAGGACATAAGCTGTTGCCATTTTCATTGCGCCTGGCAGACACATAGGGTTCTGCATGCCCCAGCAGGCCCTCTGGCTGCTCCTGAGCTGGGGCTTTACTCTTCCACAGGCCATGACTGTGGCATTGATGATGGCCTGAGAAGACAGCCTACATTCACTGGTTGTACTTCCCACATTGATCACAGCATGAACGCAGGAGGAAGCAGAAGGCTTATCTTCCATTTTACATCTCCCTCCTTACTGTCTAATAGTCCAAGTTACGCTTGGTCTTACAGGGATCCAGTAATGGTGTTCTATTGCTGCGATGGACCCTGGCTCCATCTTCTCAGCGTATGTTGAATGCCCACAGTAGAGTAAGCCTTGGAAATAGTAGACTTCTGTCTCTGAGATCAGAGCTCAGAAAGTATATGTGTAAAAGATGGGTGAAACTTTTCACCAAAACTTGATTTTACTGTGATGCCAGCACTGCAGAGAGCAACATAAGAAGATGGGACTACTTCTCCAGGAAATATCTCAAATGACTTCTTGCATTACCTTAAAGGACGACACACAGAAATCAGCTCAGTGATTTTATTTTAGCTAAAAGGGTATTTCTATATAAGAATATATGGAAATGCTGTCCAGTGCTAGGACTCAGTCCTAGAGGCTTATGTAGTCCCTGCACTGAAGACTTGTACCTTTATTTGGGTTTTAAGTGCATCTAAAGCACTCTGAGATATGTGAGACAGGAGCAAAACCATATATATGAGGCCAATTCCAAAAGTTCCTTCACATCCAGAGAGTATGGGGGTATAGGAAGGCTGAGAGCATGGGCTGCATACCTGGTTGTGGGACATGGTTTAGCAGGACCATGAGTTGATTTAATGGTCTGCATGAGTTCCTAATTTATTCCCACATGGAGATCAAAGACCTCAAAATTCCAGCAAAGTTTTTTTGTCTGGTTACCCTGCCTTTGCAATGTCATGTTTCCCAGGGCATGTCCAGCCAGCTTGGATCAGAAATGCTTTTTGCAGAAAACATTCCCATCATCACCATCGCTGGTTCTCCAATTGAGCTGCAAGTCTCAGGCTACATGGCTTGACTGAATTTCTTTTGCACAAAGCTAATCCTGTTAATGTTCTCCCTAATGGTACACAGGGTCAGGATAGAGCTCTTCTGAAGGAAGATGAACTGTAGATTTACAGTTGCACATGGTGTGCCTGTTGGAACCTTGAGCAGTGGCTCTCTTGTGCTACAAATATGCTACTCTTGGGACTCAGGGCTTGCAGACAGAAATCTTCTCTTTGTTATTATGTTTCTTTCCAATTACTACAGCTCCCTTCTGGTCAGTTCCAATTTCTGCTTGCATTCTTCAAATCCTTCTTCAAAATCTCACTGTACAGTTTTCTTCCTCTATCACTTTCCAGTCATGAGCAAGTTAGCTCTGAACCCAGGGGAAACATGAAGTAGAACATAGGTGGCCCAAAAGCCACAGGCCTGGTGTCTCAATTGTCTGGGAAGAATTACCAAGCAAGACAAAGATGAAGACTGGGCTGTTAAGAATTTTTCTGTCTATATCCTCTTCCCAGTCCTCACCAGTCATGAGAGCTCCTCTATCAGCTGCATGAAAGTTTTCATAATTTTTTCAAATACGTGTATTTTATTAAATTTAAAAGGAGCTAGTTATAAATAGGATACAGCACTCTGGGCTGAGATCTCCTTTAGCCAATATACACATAGAAGGGTGTGTATGCAATTTTCACTATCCTACATGAACAAAGTGTACATATTTTTGCTGACGGAAAAGCAGCTAATCCAGTGAGGTTTGCTCCTGAAAATGCTGGAGTGTATTTAATCTTGTGCACACGAATGGTATGGGTACATGTCACCTACTTCTGCTCTTAGGGTCTTTTGGGGGAACAAGATGCTTGACTACTTACAGACAAACATGAGCACATAGAGCTAGAATGATTAAACTTGGCTGTGCAAAGGCCTCCTCCATTCCCTGCTCCATCTCCCTCCACATCTTCTCTCCAAAAGTGCATTAAACCACCTCCAAACTGCTCAGCAGTTGGGGGTTGTCATGCTCTGGGGACTGTAATTATTTGAGATCCGTATACTTCCCAAGTACTGGAGGCAATTATCATTTGGCCTTATCCTTCAAAGAGTGCTTGCAGAATGTGGAGCTCTTACAACTGTGCCTCTGAGATATTCATTACGTAACTCCCATGTTATGAAAATAGAGTATTTAATTTTTACAGGCAATGAGACTGCTTGGTCTATTGTTTCCTGTTAAATTCACCACACCAAATTCCATCCCATGGGAACTGATGCCAATCAGTAACTGAGATGAGGATTTAGTCCATTCTCATCTGTCAAAATTGGGATATTTCACGTATCTGATAGTGCATCTATTCAAGGAACAAATTCCTGTACAGTGTGTTGGCGACTTCTGTATTAAAATCTTACCTTAGATGTGTTCGCATTCCCATTCAAACTTGTCAAGTTATTTAACTTATTAAAAAAAAAAAAAGAAATACGTGTTTTTTTGTACTCATTGATCTTGTCTTTTGATGCCATGCCCATTATGCTACAATGCATCTGGAAAATAGCCCATAATTTTTCTTAAGGCAGGAAAAACTATTTATGGCTGTACAATAATATTTTACAGTATATATGATCAAAAGATCGCAGCTTCATTTTCAAATCAAGTCCAAACAATAACAGAATCTACCAAGGTACTGTGCTTTGTTTCCCATTTCTCAGAATATCCCTGGAATTCTGCCTTCATTAGGTATACTTCCCACACTGCATGGTTTGGGGTCTGAACAGATGTACTACAGCCTGAGAAAGCACAAAACAAGTGTGAAATGAAACAAAAACAGAAGTGAAATATATCTGTGGGGAATAGCTTTAATTAATGGAACTCTGCCTATATGTTGCCCTGAAAGAGGCATTATGTTGAGTGAGGGTGAACAGAAATACTTGTAACTCCTTTAACCATAAGTTATGAGTTACATGGTTTCCAGTAGATGAGTTCAGGATGGTTAATCAAGCAGCAATTTTTTCTTTTATTAGAGAGTGCATTTCATTGCCATTCTGCATTTTAGAAAATAATGGATAGCAAGATTCAGCAATTCATGCGAAATTTCAGGTAGGCAATTGACATGTAGCAGTATCTTGAGAGACAGTAGCAATGAGTACAGAATTAACCTGTCTGTGAAGAAATCTGTAGTTCTCCAGGCCCATGACAACCAGTGGAAAGCAGGACCCTTGCATCACTGTTGTATGTATTTTTTTCCCCTTAACATATTTTGGTGGCAGTACTTGAGGGTAAGGAACAAGATGATGTAGAAATCTAGTTTTGTATTGACAATCTGGTGTTTTCTTTAATTTTTCTTTCACTTCTATCAATAAAAATGTGTCATTTTGATTCTACTGAGAGGACGGTTTTGTGCAGGCTTCACAAGAATTGTACTGAGGAAATTGAGGGAAGCTCTCCTTCAGGATACAGGAAAACCAGCATTAACTCTCATCTCAGACTTTTCTACTGACAGTAAAAATCTGTGACTAAACTGAATGCAATTTGAGTTTGACATGTAGTCAAGTTGTTCTAAAAGGAATTTGGGTTTTTATCTCTTATTTTCTTGGTAATAAAACATTTACAGTCTTGGAGCAGTTTTAAAGTAAGAAATCAGTGCTGCCTGATATCAATAGCTGACCAATGATGCCACAGTGAAGCTATTCCAGTTATGGGAAGCCAAGAGACTGAAGTACTTGGGTTCCCTTCCTCCATGGTGTTGCAGTGACAAGAACATGTTCTGCAAGTGCTGTGAGCTTCTCTTTTTCACTTATAGCAGGAGGGAAGAAGAAGCAGTGCCCAGAAGCTAGGAGCTTTGCTATCCTTGGCTTCAACTGGCCAAAGCCACCACTCTTATGGTGTGACTGTAACACAGCATGTGAAGGTACAGGTAGGAGCTTCTCTCTGTGATGTACTCCAGAGTCCCTGTAGAAATGAGTATATCATTGGGGAGGAACCTGTCACAAGTTACCTGGAAGCTGATGATTGTAAAAGCCACCTTTGCCTTAGAACAAATGTAAAAATCCTGAAAAGATAAGAGGCTGATGGCTGTGACACAATCCATTCAAGGCCATCTGGGAGGTAAGAGGATCATTGCAAGGGTTGCAGAAGAGGATAAAAGAAAGGAATGGGGTATGTTTGGGTGTGAGCTGGATAAAATTGTGTGTAGGCAGTGCAGCTGGGATACCACAAAAGGAGGCAGAGACCATTGGAGAAAGCCAAGAATGGCCAAATGAGCTTCAGTAATCTAGGGGCCCTAGAAGGGGAAAAAAATAACAAGGAAAAAGGCCATGCTTTTTGGGTGAAGTGCTGTCTGGTGATTAAAAGGCTTGAAATAAAGAGCAAAGAAATTCCTTCTTGCTGTTTGATGACTGTATTAAGAAAAATACAATTTAATGCCCATTTTCAGTAAATAAACAGTGTTGCTACCCTGTTTGTACACAATTCAATCTTCAGTTTCCTCAAGAAAAGCAGTCTGTATACTAGCTAAGGACTCTGGCCCAAACGGGTAATAGTAGTCTCTAATGGGAATAAATAGAGGGTAGGCGGCAGTCTTTCAACACACTCTTTGAAGAGCAAACTGAATACAGCCCTTAAGAAAGGTACAGGTACACAAATATTTACGTATTAGGTCTCTACTCATGATGGGCTCAACCCTATTGTACTCAGCTGTTGCTTTCAGCCCTCCATAGATCTGTCCCCTGATGTGTGACCTGCATTTGCAAGCAGTAATTAGAGCACCAAGTGGCTCTGGACCATCGTGGAGTGTTTTGAATGAGGGGCAAGAGGAAGCTGAGTTCTGCAAAGGCAAAGTTCTCTGTATTGTTTCCAGAACTGGGGGCAGCTCAGAATTTGGGCCCAGATCAGCCCAGGGCTCCTGTTATTGATTCACATCCTGGGTGCTTGCAGTAACACTAATGAAGGATTGGGCTTTGTTGCAGTACTTGATGGATAGAAAGTGTCCTCTTTTGGAAAGAGTTGTTGACAGAGCTGCTTTTCTCATTTACCTGCCCTGTAATCAGGGTACCGGGAAAGGTCTTAATAACTGTTGCTTTCATATTGGGACTGTCATGTAATTTGATCATGGTAAACCATTTTACAGGATTAATTCAATGTAATCTTGGATTTGCAGTTTTGTGAGATTAATAGTTGTTTTTTTTTTTTTTCACAGAAGTGGGCAGATGGACTAGGATTAAAGGAATTCTCCTCCAGCCAGATCATCCCGAAATAATGAAATACGTTGTTCTGGAATAATTTCCTCTTTGGACTATGCAAGACTGCAGTGAAAACACATCATAGGTGAAGAAAGGAGTAGGTGCCTTGATTTGCTGGCTGTATGCAGTGTCTTCTGTTTGTTTCTCCTATTGTTGAGGGTCCTATGTGGAGCAGAAATACACACCAGTCCCATCCAGTGGCTCTCAGGAGAGGGCAGGCACCAGGACTGCTGGCAAGAGGTGCTCCCAGGTGCCACCACTGACCCCCATGTGGCAGCCAACAGAGGCCCTATTGAGAAGGGACAGGGAGGCAGGGCTGTGGTCAGGGTGGAGGAACATGATAGCAGCCTCTCGAGGCCAGGGAATTTCTAAAATAAACCACTGAGTTTATTGAACGTGGAGGTGAGGAATGTGAAACCAGAGTGGAGTTATCTGGGAGTAGTGCCAGTGCAATGCTGCGCAAGGCATTGCTGGCCAACGGAAGAGGCACAGCTGGTTATAAAATACAGCAGTGACAGGACAAATTCTTTGTTGGTATAAATAACTTAAATTCTGATCAGATCAACTGCCCACTTGCACCAGGGAATATGGACAACACCTGTGGCTCTCTGGCAGTTTCCTGGCCACTTTCCCCACCCTAGGCTTGGCCAGGCTGATGGAGCCTCTCAGCTGAGGCTGCATAGTTTCTGTGACCTCTTTGTTGAGCACATGGCAAAATGACTTCTGCATCTCAGCCAAGCCTATACCCTTTCCTACTTGTGGTTACAACCCAGACACATTCTTGGCCTATTCCACCCAAGGATGAGGTTTAAAGCTAAATCAAGGCTGCGTCTGCTGGGAGACATGGTCCTGTGTTCCTTCCTTGCACTATGTTTGGGGTCTTGTTTTCAGCTTTTCTGTACTGATCATAGTTATGTGTCTCGGGTTTTCCTTCTGCCAGGTCAGGTCTAGTTCACCACAAGTACTGGTCTTGGCATAAAGAGAGCTTACAGGCCCATGCAGGCAGAGGGTAGAGGTCCAGAAGGGCATTGCCCTTTCTAGGGAAGCATGTTCCCAAACCTCCTGCTGCTCCCCAAAAAATGCTCTTTCAGGAATAGTGATTCTCCAAGCCTCTCTAACCCACCTTGTGCCTATAGTTTGGAAATGTCTTCAAGAAAGAGAATGTACAAACAATTTGTGCAGAAAAAACTGCTGATCAGAAGGTAGGAAAAAGGTTAAAATATAGACATGGTTTTGCAAGCACTTTCTGTGGAGCAGGCAGCCGGTCTGGTCTCCTCATGCTCCTCAGTTCTGCTCTTTTTCTGCTAGATCAGCTGCTGACAGAATAGCCCAAAACAGTTAAAAATAGTGAGTGGGTCATTTCAGCTGAGGATAATTAAATAAATAAATGAAAATGAAACTAGGATTGAGCAGTCAGTCTTCCATCAATCCCTGTGTTGTGCTACTTCACTCCTGTGCATCATGCACTGCGAAGTGTTAAGGAATGTTGCCATTCAGAAAAAAAAAGGAACCGAAAAGAATCAATTCCTTTTGATGCAAACAAGCAAAGTGTGTGGTAGGCAATGCCTGTTATGACAACCAAGTCTTCCTGTCTGACAAGTTCTGTATAACATCAACTTCATTTATAGTTCGTAACACTATTAAATTGAGTGTTCTGAACTGCAGTTGGAGTGCTTACGATCATAGCAAAGGAACAAACAAACAGAAAATAGAATGAGAATGGTTTTAAAGGAAAGAAGCCTGAGTAGTATTAAGACAACTGAGCTATTGTCTACACTGTGGTTTTAAACTTGATTTAGCATGTAACAAATTGTAAAAGTGCCCACTACAACAAGTCTTATATCTAATGCTTTCCTTAGGGGTGAAATGGAGGAATAATTGATTCTTCTAACTTTATTCAGATATAACAGATATAACAAAAACCACAAAGTTTTTTACTATTTATGTTACTAATAAAATATTATTTTTATAACACATTCCTGTGCTGTGTCCTTTAAGAACCTCTGCACTGCTGTGCAACATGACCAGCAGTTCATTAAACTGGAGGGATGAAGAATATAGCCATAAAAATCTGTTATGCATGACTTATGATTAAGTCCTTTAGTTTACATGTGGCTTATTTATATGCATTTCATCAGCCTAAATTCTAATTAAAACTGAACAATAAACTAACTTTTCAGTCATAGCGTTCCTGCATCCTCTCTTTAACAGCAACTTTTTAAGGAATATATCTGTGATTTCTCCAAGTTCTGGATCTGTTCTCCTTGTTTAAGAATTGGAATGGAACTGACTAAGTATTTGTAACCAATAAAGAGTATTTGGTTTATTTGTGGAGTAATTTTATTCATTCTTTGTATATACTGAGATGACTTAATTTATACTGAGGTTCTTGAACAGATGTTTTCACAGAACTTGCCTGAAGTTTTAGTTCAAATAATTATTCCTAAAAAGGAAATAATAGCTTGCTATTGGCTGATGTTAACTCTTTGCTATTCTTGTTGTTCCTAAATTTGGTTCTGCCTGGTCTTTACAACCATCCACGTGGCTTTGATTACCTGGATGTTATTATTCGGAAAGAGGCAAAATGAATACTTGAACCGTAGATTGTGTTCTTTGCCTGATCTCTGAAATTTAAAGACAATCTAGTAACCCAGAAATCTGAATGAACATTTTAAAAAATCTAAGCGGAAGAAAAGAAAAGCAGCTTACAATATAAAGCATCTCATTCCACTGCAGACTTCTCTCACTTTGAGGATTTGTGATTTTAGCTCTCATTGAGATGTGTTGCTTCTAGTAGTGTATTGCCATAACCTTATATATGTGTGTGGATTATTTTGTTGTCAGTGAAACCTGAAAGCATTCATCCACATCCCCAGGAAAGGGGCTCTCTTAAGAAATACTTAGTAATTCTGGCTTGCTCAAGGAGTATCTGTCTTCCCCAGTACGTCGTATCTTCTGTTCTTGGCTATAGCTTGCTGGCGTAGCAATGAGAGTTGAAACTGGCTCTTACCTAAGTCATGCCTATTTGTGGTAGAGCCTAGATTTAAGGAGCAAAACCTTCCTTTCCTTTAAAAGTAAAGCAGTGCCATGATATGTGATGACAACCTTGATGAAGTGTTTGAAAGACTGGCTTTTTATAAAACAACATGTGCACTTAAACAAAATAATTTGTCTTCCTTTGTAACAGAGAAAACCTATTTATTATGCAACTTTCAAATCCTTTTTTAAAGATAGACTTGCTTGTAAAAAATGCACAAAGCATTAGATACTGAAATTCCCACTAAATTGCTGTAGTTGTTTCTGTGGTGTTTTGCTTGTCAGCTTCTGGTGAGGCCACCAGGGATGAAGAGAGGACAATTCTAGACTTTTCTCTGAGAGGCAGCAAGTTTTGTAGCTATACGTATTTTCTGCTACTTCGCCTGTAACACTTCCCTTTCTCACCTCTCTGTCCCAACTTGTCTGTGTGTCCAGAAAATGCTGTATTGAGATCAGCTCATTTGTCTACCAGCAGATGTCTGCTGATAATGATTTCTTTTTGTTCTGTACTTGCTTGGACTGTATGTGAAACAGCAAACTAGAGATGAAATGACCCATATTATGTTTCTAATCTCCTCTGCCATATGATCTTCATTTAGGAATTTAGATTTAATTGTTCTTGTGTAGGCTGGTAGATATTAATCTCTGAGATAAATATATATAGGATAGGCAGTGCTTAAAATTTTTTGGATTGTGCATTTCAGGTTTTGCACTCTTCTCCCCAGAGTGTGGGATGTACATTGAATGCCAGCTCTAGCCTCTATTGAAGTCAAAGCAGCAAGGGAATATTTTGACTCTTACGTAAGAGTGTATTAATCTAAAGAAACAATTTCTTACCCTTGTTCTGTTTTGTCAACTTTTAATATTATCACATTTAAAAAATAAGAAAAACAATGTAAGAAAAAGAAATGCTTCATATATTAAGTGCTTGTATCAAATATGTATTACAAACTGAAGTGTTTTCCTTCGGAGTATCATTCTTGCTGTGCCTGTGTTCCCAAACATTTATGATTTCAACTTGAATATTAACACAATGTATAATAATATGAACATTCTTCTGAAGTACAAGCTGAAAAGATGAGGGCAAAGGGAAAAACTCTATTTTTTAAAAAACAAAGTACTGCATTGTGAGAAAACTACTGTACTGACTCTCTTAGTTCAGGTGGAAAAAAAAATCACAAGTCTTTCATGTCAAAACTGAAGGGGTTTTTCAACTCATCTCTTATTCCTCAGAGTTGCTGCCCAGGAAACTGAATAGGAGATTAACAAAGTATCTGGCTAAAACAATGTTATTAAAAAAAAAAGTACCACTGTGTTTATAGCAGTGCAAGACCAGCCAATAGATTGCCTGAAAGTGTGGAAATTGGAAAATGGCACTCTCTCATTATGGAAAATCCTGTTGCTCAGAATTCAGATGTTTTGTAAAGGAGGGCATTCTCTTCAGAAGATTTGGCTGAATTTTTTACATTCTTGTATTATCTCATTCTGCTCGAGGAATGTAAACAGTGCTCATCTGTCAGTATAGCTGTTGCAGCTGGATGGCCTTTAGGACTGGGATTTTAAAAAAAATGAAGTTGTATCCTGAATGTGATGCTTACAAACTCGCAGCTCTAAACAATAAAATTTGCACTGTGATGGGTGAGGTATGACAGACAATTTGCTTTGTGTTGCCCCATTGCTCTGTCTGTTGTGACTTGCTGAGGAATTAATCCCAGGCTGCATATGTAATCAGATTTGATGCCTGACTTCCTGCTCTCCTAAAGTGACCAATTAAGATGCCATTAATTAGAAGTGAACAAATTTGAAAGCCAAAATTAAAATCCCCTTTTTGTCTTTTTCTAGTATTATTTATTAGAATATTGGAAAGTTTTACTTGTAATGATTAGAAAACATCTGCTTGTCCTCGTCAGCAGGATCTACACAGCAGTCATATTGTAATCCTTCACTACCCTGCATCTCTGGCTACCTTGCAGAATACGACTTTCTCGGCAGCTGGGAGCTTTGGACTGGGAATTGCATAGATATTAGTCACCCTTCTGTTTTCTTACTTCTACTTCACCAGAGCCACCCTTAGCCATGCATTCCTATTAATGCCTTTTCTAAATGTTATGACTCTGACACAAGCAGAAGTTGGTGGAGATACCTGAATTCAGCTTGAAAAAAACCTGTTTCTGGAAAACAGTCCAGAACAGTGTATCTAACTGTTCATCTCAGTTGCAACTTTTAAAATTTGTCCTTTATACACCTTGTATTGACCAGAATGGGACATGCAAACACAAACTCAGGACTCGGTACTGGACAGCTGTCTACTTCTTTGGCCTTATACTGACTCTGAATATTGTATTCCTTCTGTCTATACAACAGCCCAGATCCAAAGTAAGAATTCATCTCTTCCTTTGTCTTTCCAGTAGTACAATTTTTAAGGCAAGAGGTGATAGGTGGGAGTGCTGTTTCTGTGCTTAACGAGAACGGGAAAAGAGGTTGAACTTGGTATCCCATTCTGTGCTCACAACCACTGTGTTTTGTTCTAAGATACACCCAGGTCGCAGGCAGAGTTTGAAAGTGCTCAAAGAATGCATGAAAGCCTGAGCCTCATTTGACCAATGAGAAGTTGGACACCCCACAGTTTAAGCAGTGGGGTGGAGATCTTATGGATCACTTGCTTGAACTTGCATATACAAATTTCTCCTAAATTGCTCCAAGTAACTATTTATTTATTCGTTCAGATTAAGCCCTTTCTTTTGCTCTGCTTCAGTCTTCATCCAGAAAAGAATAATAACAGCATTGCTGCCTCTCCGGGGTGTTGTGTAGTGGGTATTCAAAGGCTTGGAAGACACCCACCTATAATGACAGCAGGGGTTAGTATATAATGAGCACAACTAATTTACCTGGTCACTGCAGGTTCTGGTCCAGTAGAAGCAAACTGAGGGAATAGTTATTTTTTGCCACCTTTTCCAGATTCTTCTTTATATTGATGAGGATTTAAATGGAAGAATGCTTTTTCTTCATGCATCTCACTCTTAGATTTCTGTCAGTGTTCACATTCTCTGCAAATTTGCCCAGTCCAGATTAGTGGAAAAATCTATTTCTTGATACTTTCTGCCATTTCCAGATAAAGTGAGATTTTCACCTCCTCTAAACAGTCTTACATAAATGTAGAAGCACATATATCTGCCAAAAACTAAAATGTGTGTGTACATGTACCCCAGTACAAAAAGTGAGGGTCATTGTTGTGGATAGATTTAACAGCAATGTATGAGATCAGCTCAGTCTTATACTAGTAAGTTAAAAGGTCTGTACATAAAGTGTTTTTAAAAAGAATATTCCAATTGTATGTTTCATTAACAAAATGACTAATCTCAGTAAATGTTACAACAGTGTTGGTGGAACTTGAGCTCTAATCTATGAATACAGCATTATAATTTTACAAGAGTAGCTGTTCCTAATAAACATCAAAGTGGATGTAATTATTATGTGAGTTTAGCCCTTTTTTTCCCATGATATTATAATTAATCTTGACAACAGCTAGCATTAAGTGCAGAGATTTAACTCCCCTGATGATAAAGTTAAAAATAGCTTTGGTTCAGATTGTTCCACTCCGCCATTATCCTCCATCACTTGGCTCAGGGGGGTGGCCTTCGTTCTCTTGTCTGGAGGCAGGGCTTGGACATGTTGGACACTGCCTTTCAGAGGCTGTTTTGCCTGAGTTTTGGGAAATGGAAGTGGGACAGGAACTGCATGAAACCACTCCTTTTCTTGCACAAGAAGACCACCCTTTTGAATATAAGCTTAGGTTGTGTTAGTATTTGGAGGTTACCTTTACATTTCTCTGAACTTCATTGATCTCAAAAACAGAGCAAAACAAAACCAGAGCAGTTGTAAGATTTTGGAGCAGAGAATGCCTTCCTAAAAAAGCAAATGTGGAGTAATGGAGGTGCTCTGTTGTGGCTGGAATTGGGTCATGTTTTGTATTGCTGATGGGTAGCTCTCAGCACAGCTACAGAGCCTGTAACTGCAAGATGCCTTCTGGCTGGGCTTCTGAAAAGGCACTACTCTTTTGTCTAAATAGTCTTGATGGAGGCTTCCATAATAGCTTGGGAGAGTGGGGAGAATTTAATTTGAATCTTCCATGTTTGAAAACTGCTATAAACAAGGGTCTACTTTTAGGGGGTTTGAGGGACTGTTATGTTCCAGGCAAAGGAAACAGAACAAAAGTTCCCTAAACAGTATTGGGACTCATTATATGCCTCTGCAGATCTCAGCCATAATTTACCTCCTCCTTTGCACTAATAGTGTCATCTGCCAAGACTAAAACTGAAAGAATTTTTTGAGAAATTCCCTTAAAATACAGACAAGTACATTGAGAAAGAAGATTTCATTCCATTTGCTGGCGTTTGCAGTCTTTCCTTCTGTGCTCTTTTCACCCTACCCTTGACCCAGCTGGTTTGAACAGGCCCTTTTCTGATAAAACCTATTACAGCATGAGTCCTTGCAACATTCTAAGAAGAAAATACAGAGCTGAATCGTGAAACTAATGCAACTAATACTTTTCGTAGTCTCTGGACAAATAGAAATACATTGGTAACAACAGTATTGTTGTTGCATTTACTGAAATCTTTAGTTGATTTTCAGTCTTAATGGGCACACGCCTTTGCTCTTTTTGCAAACAGAAGAGTATTCAAAATCCGTAACTAGAAACAAATGATTACACACTGTACCTGAATTTCTTGAACTAAGAACAGAACAAAATCTAATGCTTTTGTCAGGCATGCCTTATAATTGTGCATTTCTGCACACAGAGGCCTGGGCAGGATCCTTCTCAAATGACACAGATGATTATTATTTTGTTCCCTAGGGAAAATGGTATTACAGCATCAATATTATCCACTGGTAATGAGGTGCTCACAGATTGAAAGAGGATGGGTAAGACAGATATAACATGAGTGACTACCCTGTGGCAAATATTGCTTTAAAAATGTTTTCATAACACTTCAAAGAGTCTGAGTGGGGGGATCATGTGGTAATACTGTCTAACACTTGCTTTAAACAACAGGGACTTCCACCCCCAATCTGGGATAACCCTGTTAATACTGCTTGTAGTTTCTTTTCTTGGTGCCAAGTACATGATTAAGACACTGATTCAACAAATAAGAGGTGATCATTTCACCAGAAAGCATCATATGATAATGGAAGACTTCTGAGAGGGAGCTCTCCCCGCTTCTGCAGATCTGCTTTCTGTTTCTTTCTTTCCATAGACTCAACCACCATTGTTAATATCTGCAAAGAGCTGTAAAGAAGAACTCTGTGACAGTGGTTAAGCATTTTAACAGAAGATTTTTTGATGAAGGAATGGGTGAATGCTGCCAGTGACATGTATTTGCTTTTTGTTCTCAGATGTTCTGTGGTGATATTACCTTTTGGTTATGGCTGAGACAACAGGTGTAGCGGAGTCCCAGACCTCACTGTCTCTGAGAAGGCTTCCATGGAGCTTTTGCTTGCTTGAAGACTGAAAGGGTTTACTGATTTGCACAATTATAGGAGCAGTTTTTCTGGTTAAACTAGAGAACTAATATGGAAAATATTTCTAAAATGTTTCTTTTTCTTATATCAAAAGAAGAAATGCAATTCAACTACTTGTAGAGATATGTAGCAAAGCACCATTAACATGTTTTTAATGTGAAACCTTCAACGTGCATAAAAGAATTGTCTCTCTGCACCCAGGTGATACACTAAGTGCTGATATGCTGTTCTTTCACAACTATGGGGAGAGTTTCTCAATCAGACTGGTATATGAAAGGCCTTTTTTTATTTTCTTTTTTCTTCACTTTTTTTTTTTTGCGTGTGTGTATGTGTGTGGATGGTCACAATTTCAGTGACATGATTGCTTCTTATTCTGTGCATGCATATTAGTGATAATTTTCCTTTTAACTGGGCAGTCAAAACGAATGCAGAAAAGGGAGAACTGCATGTACAAAACTTAGACGAGAAAATGTGTTTATAACCCCACTAATTCCAGTACATGAAAATTTCCTGATCAAAGCCTAAAATCTGTCTACTACACTGATAGCATGTGAGGAGTAAGTCGTTTTGTGAATGAGCTACTGCACTAGTAAAGCCTTCAAATCTCTCTGCTACTGTTGAAGTGCAATATGGCCATAACCATTAATCCCTTCTTGGAAGCAGTGATCAGCAGCAGGGAAAAGTGGTATTTTCCAGGAGGAAAGCTCTCTTATTGGGTGAATTAGAAGGTAAGATGCCTAGTAAGAATCTGCGCCCAGCTGCTGCGAGAAAAGCAGCATTGTGATGGGACGCTAGGCCAAGGAGGGCGTACATGAGAGGTGAGATCATCCTTCCTTTGAACCCTCTTCTGGAGCAGTGTGCACATTGTTAAACACTTTAAGAAATACAAAGGTCAGATGGAGATCCCAGTTTCCACTGTCATGGAAATTATCAGAGATATACTTAAAATATGAGGAAGGACAGAGAAAGCAAAGCTGTTCACTTTTCTCTGAGGTGTGAAAGAAATTGTAGTTATAATCTTCAAACAAGTAAAAAGTTACTGCAGAACAAAAGGCAGTGTGGAATTGTTAGACATCTATTGTTTCTAGGACAAGAAGTAATAGGGTTACATTTAAAAAAGATGTTTAGGCAGGAAGGTTCAGTAGAAAAATTTATTGGGAAATATATTCTCAGGAAAGGTTAGCGAAATGTAGGAAGAGATTGCCTGAAGACGGTAAAGCTTTTAAAAACAAGTCTGAGAAATATCTGTCATAAATGCTGTGTAATCAGCCGTTATGGCACAAAGAGTTGTCAGGCCTCCTCTGAACTTTTTTATTTTTTGTGATTTAAATGCTGGGTATTTTTTATGGTATTTATCCATCAAATTGATTTTTTTTCTCTTCATCTATCTTTGTTTAAAAATCAGCCCTGTTCTTAGTATTAGGATTTTTTTTCTCTTAATGCCATTTGATTTCTTGTTTACGTAATGATAAGCCATTTTCATAATGTGGTCTATCAAACAAAATTATCCCTGCTGTTTGAGGATATAAAATTGTTTCTTTTTCTGAAGAAAATACAGATGCTATGTTGTCCATCCACCCATGTTAAAGAGCTACTCAAGCTACAGTAAAATGGCCAGAGACATTAAGATTACAAATGGACCTCCCCTGGATTTATTTGAGGTGTCTGTGGGAGCAGAGTGGGGCCATTTCAGTGTACAGGTATCTGGAGGATGGCACATGCTCAAAGGGAGTGGAAACTTCCTTTTACCAGCAGTGACTACTTAATAGACTGATGACATTACAGATGTAATAAATGAAGTCAGCTTTGCAGTTTATTTGTGGGATGATAATGAATTATGATATCTATCATATTATCCAGATGACTTAGCATAATCCTGTCTCACGTCACTGTTTATTGCTCCTTATCTTTCAGTGTGCCAATGCTTGATGAATTTTGCGTTGGTGATGATTTTGTAGCTGGATAATCAAATCAGACATTATGCTTAGTTTTAATGGAAAGATACTGTTGTCCATCTCTTCTTTCTCGTAATTCAGCAAGTAGCCACCATCCCAAACCTTTGTCCTCAGACATGAAGAATGCCTGTCTTCTAAACTTTTCTCTGTCACGGATTTGACTTGCAGCTCTCAGCAAATTCTGTCTTCCTTCTGCTCAAACAGATGTTACCCATATTTCAGCTTCTCCAGCTAATGTTTGCATGTTACATTTTGTGTACAGCCTAGTACAGCAACTGTAATTAAAGCTCCTAGAAGTCAATGGAAAGGCTAAATGATCCAGAGTGCTGCTAATAGTAAAGCCAAAATAGATTTCTCAGAAAAGTAACCGGAGTCCTTCAGTGCACTCTAAAACCAGGGTGACCTCCTTTCTGAAGACCAGTTTTTACTTCTTCACATTTGTGGGGCATTTCATCACTTGCTTCAGAGACCTCAGTTGAAACAGTATCTTCAGTACTCTTTTCTTTTACCTCTTTCTTTCTATTTTCTTAGGTATTCTTGGACTGTGTTTCTTTGCACTGTCTGCTATACAGACAGTTTGTTTGAGAACAGAGACAGCACTCTTGTTTAAATAATGATCTAATGTTATTCATCAATGAAGAATTTTCAAGAATGTGAAAGGGGAATGCCCAGGTAAAGTGATAAATGCTGCAGCTATTATTTGCTCTATCAGATACGAGTTTTCTCCATTTATTTATTCAGAAGATCCTCTTTGATCTAGCGTAAAGATTTCACACAACTTGATGGTACTTGAAGGGGGAATCTATTTCTATGTTTAATGTTCCAGAGAGTTCAAGTTCTTAAAAATGTCATAAAATGTCCCCTCAGTGCATCAGAGTGCATGCTTGAAGAAATCTTTTTGTAGTGTTGACTGTGAGAGTCTCAGAAACTGAGAGTCCTGACCAAAATAATTCCAGAGGGACTGAGACAACCCAAAACTAACGTGGTTTAAAAAAATATCTCTATATGCTTACATGAAAATTTTCTATGAGGGATTTATTCAGTGAGCATGTGGATAGAATTTTTAAAACTGAAATAAAATGAGCGTCAGTCCCTCAAGTATTTGCTCATGGCATTTGCCACAATCTGAAGTATATGCCAAGAGAGAGTGGGATAGCAGTGTATAATATGATGAAGAGCAGCTGGGTCCTCTTCCCTCTCATGATCAGCTTGTGCCAGATTGCTGTATTCTTGGTGTGCATGTTTGGGATGCAGAGTGAGTTAGATTAGAAGAAATTGCATGGAAGCAGCCTGTATAGTTTTGAACACATCTTCAAATCTGAAAAAATATTCTTACAAAACTTCTGGTCATTTGCTGTGATGAAATCTAACCTCTTGATGACTCCCTGAGCTGATTTCCCAGGTGCCTGTCAGGCATTTTGGATCTTGTCAAGAAGTGCTCATCTTACATTGCCTCCAGTGACATCTGGGAATTGAACTGCCCTCCCTCTTACATTTTATTTCTTTAGAAGGCTTTTGAGAAGCACCAGTAAACCCTTACAGATACCAAAACTTTGCAGAGGTGATCTTTATCCCACAGTTGCTTTGCTCACAGTTTAAGCACAGGCCTTTGCAGGCAGCGAGCAAAGCAGACTTGCTAAAGCATCTCCTGTCTGAAGGTCAAAATGTCCTTGCGACCCCCTGAAGTCTGTCTGAGCTGTATAAGCTGTGCTTTTTTCTTCACTGAGACCCTGATTTGGTATTGAAAATCTCTGGAGTAAAAATGAGCTGCTGCTCTTTTTATAACTTCTTTTTTCCTCTGTTATCTCCTTGGTTTAAAACTAAGATTTTTTTTCTGTCAGTTAATATTTTAATTTTTGTTACCATCTTCCATATACACCTTATCAAACATCATCAACACTGATGTTCTTAGAGTTTCTTTAACCAGCCAGAAAATAAAGAGCTGGTTAAAAAAATAAAAAGGGTTTTAAATAAAATATTATAGATATTATAA